>CAUYQG010030335.1:0-16003 GCA_963574415.1 Tarsius wallacei | reverse complement strand
CAGAGCCTGGCCTGTTTATCAGATTTTCGTGTTAAGTTTGAGAGCCATGGTCTGTATCATCTCTATTTCTTAGTGGTGATTTAATTTAGCTGTTAAGTGTTTGGATAGCAGTGACTGGTCTAATTTTATTTATTTATTTATTTATTTATTTGGGTTGGAATCTCTGTCACCCAGACTGGAGTGCAGTGGCTGCTCCCGGCCACCGCAGCCTCGCCCTGCTGGTCTCCGGCAATCCTTCCACCTCAGCCTTCCAAGTAGCTGGAACTATAGGCATATGCTACCATGCCCGGCTAATTTTTAATTTATTTAGAGACGAGGTCTCGCTAAGTTGCCCAGGTGGGTCTTGAACCCGTGGGCTCAGGCAATCCACTCGCCTCACCCTCCCAAAGTGCTGGAATTACAGGCTGAGTCACTGAGCCTGGCCTAATTTATTTTATATAGGGTTCATTTTTGAGACATAAGCACTTGGTAAATTACTAATGATTATCTAAATCTTGCTGGCTGGGCGCAGTGGCTCATGCCTGTAATCCCAGCACTTTGGGAGGCTGAATCTAGAGGATTGCTTGAGCCCAGGAGTTTGAGAGCAGCCTGGACAATATAGCAAGACCTTGTCTCTACAAAAAAATTTTAAAAAACTATGGTGGTGTGTGCCTGTAGTCCCAGCTACTGATGAGGCTGAGGTTTTAAGGATCATCTGAGCCCAGGAGGTCGAGGCTGCGGTGACTCTAGCCTGGGTGACACAGTGAGACACCCCTCAACAAAAAAAAAAAAAGAAAAAAAGAAAAAAAAAGGAAGTAATTAGTGCTTTTCTGTTTTCTAGTGTATTCTTTATGCTAAAGAATACACAAATATTATCTTCTTTATGCTTACCCATGGAAATTGAATCTAAATCCCTGATTCACTAGACGAGCAACCCAACGCCCAAAGAACTGACTTATCCACATGAGATTCTGAGTAACAGCTATGTTTTCACCACTGGGCTAGGAATCTGGGGGAGAGCAGTCCCACTGAGGAGTCTATAATCTATAGGCTGTTAATATGTTACAAAGCTGATAACATATATATGGATTCAAGGCCATGGCTCTTTAGTAACTGATGACTCAAATTTACATGTATGGATTTAGCCACCTGGGTGGTAGTATAGATGACCCTGAAGGAAGTAAGGTACTAGAAAGCTTAGGTCCTAGAACAGTGCTTCAGTAATAGACCTTCCCATCATGGGTGTTTCCTGAGCTCGTCATATGTGATTTTTGTAATTTCTTCTTTAAATGGTTATTTTTCAGATTTAATTCTTCCTGGGTTGATTGTTTCAATAGCAGAATGAATATTCCATTTGCTTTCTGTTAATGGAATTTCTTCTCATCATCATCAAGTAAATGATAACAGGATATGTGCTATATTTTCCTAATTAAACCCATTCCTTATTTGATTGTAAGTTAATAGTTTGCAATAATCTAGTTCATATCTTACCTCTAAGTGTATTAACAATTTGAATGAGATGGGAGAGAGTAAGGGCAGGGTATAAATCTTTTCCAAACTGTTTATTAGGCTTCTCTATTTTATTGGTTCAAATGTATATTTGTAGTTCATAAATGACTTGTATACAAGCCTAAATATAAGCCACAGAACAAGCCTTTACAGGTTATTCTTAGAGAGGAAAGAAAGGTTCCAGGATGGTATAGCACAGCATTTCTCAAAGTAGAGAGTCAATAACAACACCATCAGCATCACTTGGAAACCTGCTAAAAGTGTAAGTTCTCAGGCTCCATCCCAGACCTACTACATCAGAAACTCTGGGAATAAACCCTGTAATTTGTTATAACAAGCCCTCTAGAGTATTCTGATGCATATTAAAGTTTGAGAGCCACTGATTGGGAAGCACATGGTCTTTGTAGATGTATAGACTTGCATGTGATTCCTGATTCCATTACAAACGGTAAGACATTACACTAATTATTTTTCCTGGTCTCAGTTTTCTCATATGTGAAATGGGAATAGCAACTCTCTGAAAATGTTATGGAAAAAATGTAATGAGGAAAATTGTTTATCCTATATGTATCCATCCTTTTTTTTTTTTTTTTAAGTAGAGACAGGGTCTCACTATGTTGCCCACGCTGGTCTCAAACTCTTGGCCTCAAGCGATCCTCCTGCCTTGGCTTTCCAAAGTGCTGGGACTACAGGGGTAAGCCACTGTGCCAGTCCTTATATGTGTATGCATCCATTCTAATAGTCTTTAGCATATGGTAGATACTCTGCAAAGGAATAGTTTTAAAATCTAATTTTAAAACTTGGGCTAAATATACTTTCTTTTCTTTTTTCAGGGGGCTGGGGGCTGGGGTCTCACTCTATTGCCTAGGCTGGAAGTACAGTGGCCTAGTCGTGACTAACTGCAGCCTCAACCACCTGGGCTCAGGCAATCCTTTCACCCCAGCCTTCTGAGTAGCTGGAACTACAGATACATGCCACCACATCTGGCTAATTTTTTGAACTTTTTGTAGAAACGAGGTCTCGTTATGTTGTCTAGGCTGGTCTCAAACTCTTGGGCTCAAACAATCCTCCCACCTCGGCCTCCCAAAGTACTGGGATTACAGGTATGAGTCACCATACCTTATGTACACTTTCTAACATGGAATAATTTATTTTTAGGCAATATGTCAAAATCTTCATGTAAAAGGGCTTAAAGAAAAGAGCTCTATGTCTGAAAAAATTTAGTTAGGTCAGGCATGTTAAAAAAACGACTGATGACAACTCTTCACAGATACATCCAACTAATTACTAGTTACATGGATCTTTATAATGGCCAAGAGTTTTATAAATAACTGAGTTAATGTAAAAAGTTATATATGATAAAATGTGACTTATTTGAATTGTTTCTTTTTTATGAATATCTTGACTTACTGTCATTTTACTAAGATAAACTTGGATAGTTTAATAAACGGGGCAAGGTTGCAATGGCATCTTAGAATAATAGAACAAGGTAATGTCAAACTAGGCTTGTTTCTTGCCATATTACTGGCAATCTAACAGCAACTCCAAAATAGTGCAGGTTAGGTCATTCATTTCTAGGACACTCCTACCTCTTTACTTTCCACATACACGCTTAACAAGTGTGTCATACGGAATGTTTCCCCAATTAATGTTTGCTAAGAAGTGTACTAAGCTCAAATCATTTATTCTACTAATTTGAATAGTAAGCAGATGATAGCACTGGAGGCAATTGTCTTACTCAGTATTATGGGTGTCCACAATGGAGGTGAGTGACCCCAGCCGCTCCTCCAGAGTATTAATTCTGTATCTCATGTAGAAGGTCGAGATGATTAGTGCACAGACACTGGAGAGGGATAAAAGAGAAACTTTAAATAGGTTAATGGTCAGGACCTAATGTACACTCGGGGCAAGGCACTTTCCAAAGTAACTTGGCAAAAGAGACATTAAAAAGGTCCTTTTTAAACAGGCTTGTCACAAAACTTTACAGCCTAGAAGGAGACCTAAAATCATTTTGCCCAAGGCTCTCAATTTGCAAATAATGGTCATTCTAATAGGTAGAATAAGTCAAGGCCAGACCCAAGTTGGAGTACCAAGCCAGTACTCCTCCTCCTCTACCATACTGCAGCTCTCTGCTAGGAGATCTGGACAGAGAGTGCCGCACTCTGTTCTCTGGTGACTCACAAAATCCCTATTTAATCTGGGAACCAGACTGGGCATAACCTCCTTAGTCATGAAGAACAGTCTGGAACTGGGTCAGGCTATTTTCAGAAGAACAACTGGTTACAGACTGAAAGCCGAAGGGGAAGTTAAAAAAGTTATCGCTTACGTTTTCAGTAAAGAGGGTAATACTATTTTAAGGTAGGTTTTTTTGGCCTCTGTCCAGAGGACATGGACAGATGGGAAAACAAAGATAAAGCTAGAATAAGTTCTAGTTTTCTGTATCACTGTAGGATAACTAGAGTTAGTAATATATTATGGCTTCAAGTAGATATAAGGAGGATATAGAATGTTCCCAATACAAAGAAATGATGCAGATGATGGATATGCTAACTACCCTTATCAGATCACTATACAGTATATGTATTGAAACATCACTATGTACCCCATAAAGATGTACATTTATATGTCAATTAAAAAATAAAAAAAAAATAACGATGCTTTATAATTCATGGAGCAATTTCTAAACTAATAGTATCGCTTAGAACTTGTCCTCTGCTGGGCTTGGCACAATCACGAAAATTGATGTGATCTAAGAAAAATATTGTTGAAGTAGGAGACAGAAATTGTCAAAGAAAAGATTTGGGTCACATTAGAGAATCATTTTCTTAAGTCACTCATAGTACTTTCATTTACTTACACAACGGCATAGACTATAAGAATATGGTGGAGCGTTGGACACTTCTGAGACTTGACTTTATGTAAGATTCCAACAGTTTCTGACTGACCTGATGGGTAGAAGGCAAAAAGCAACTGTTTAGAACCACAACATGCTTCCTTCATCCGGTAATATCCCTCCCTACGAGGAAGAGGTACTTGAGAGAGGTTATTATTCTCAGGTGAAAGAAATCAGAGAAAATACTAACTGAAGCCTTCCAGTGGTCATTTTAAACAATAGTTACAATTCTTTCCAACACGTTTCATTAAATATTTATCAAGAGCCTTCTCTGTGTCAAACATTGTGTTGAAGTCAGTGGTGAACAATATAACATTATCCTTGCTTTCTTACCAGCATAACTGGTAACTAGCTATTGACTAGTTAGTAAGAAATCAATAATTTGAGTTTTACCAGCAATTTTTGAACCATAATGTCACATATTCCAAATAATGAAGTGACCTCCACGAATGTTATTCATCTTTGTATCCCCCACTGCAAAGCACAGAACTGGGTACTGTTTGTAGAATGAATAAGTGAATTAATATGCAAAGACCTAAAACAGGAGGGGAATATGAATGATAGTCATAAAGTGAAACACAGGGACCCTTTAAAAGTTACAAAGCCTGGGCGCAATGGCTCATGCCTATAATCCCAGCACTTTGGAAGGCAGAGGCAAGAGATTGCCTGAGTCCACAGGTTCAAGACCAGACTGGGCAACATGACGAGAACTCGTCTTTACAATAAACAAAAAATCAGCTGGGCCCGGTGGTATGTGCCTGTCTTTCCAGCTACTTGGAAGGCTGAGGCGGAAGGATTGCCTGAACCCAGCAGGTCAAGGCTGTGAATGTGTCACTGCACTCCAGCCTGGGCAATAGAGTGAGACTCTGACTCAAAAAATAAATAAAATAAAACTTACAAGCAGAAATCTACAGCTCCTCTCAAAAAAAAAAAAAAAAAAAAAGTCAATTCCTTACCATGTGCAGGGAGACTCTTGCCTTTTCCTTCAGGCACTCTGTTCACATGGGCATCTACTCGAGCTGGTTTTGCTTCTCCCTTGGAGACATTCAGAACTGTCTGTGACTCTGTCACATGGAAATCTACCAAGCCAAAATGGACCTGGGTAAGTTTTCTCTCCAATATATTTAAAAACATAGGATTAAACACAAAGCAAACAAATCCCTTAAAAATGCCTAATGGTCAAGAATATAAACGGACCAGGCATGGTGGCTAATGCCTGTAATCCCAATACTTTGGGAGGCGAGGAGGAAGGATTGCTTGAGCCAGGAGATCGAGGCTGCGGTAAGCTGTGATTGTGTCACTGTACTCCAGCCTGGGCGACAGAGTGAGACCCCACATCAACACCACCGCCAACAAAAGAATATAAACGGATCTTCTCATGAGTTGGTTGTGGTGGTGGAGGATTGAAACAGAATACTTAAGCAAATAAGCAATACGATTATGTAAGGACAGTCTTTCGTCTCCCAGCCAACTCACAAGGATGATTTTGCTAGATTAATAATATTACTGAAATAAGAGGTAAGAAAACATATGTTTATCTCTCTCAACCACCCCAATATTATGTCTACTTAAGAGATTTCTGTTAAATATGTATAAAAGGAAATCCATATTTATTCCCCAGCAATTCCTTTCCCTTGAACTTTCAAGTTACCCCTTGTCTAGGTTCCTTCCCAATTGTTAACTATGAAGACAAAGGTTTTTTGATTTTTGTTTTCTTGTCTTCAAGGGGGTGATATGAGGATATTTTGTGGGGAATTAAATTTTAGTCAAAACACAACCATTTCCCAGACCTCGAGAGTTCTCAGATTCTGGAGTTTGAGATCCAGAGCTACTGTAGCCTTCCATGTCTTGCCTTCTTTGTTGAACCACGCCATCCAGGTCTGAGAATTCATCATTGAAATCCTGGAGGGAAACAATGAAATGAAGAGAGGACAATTTTCCCTTATTAAACAGGCAGGCCTTTGTACCTCCCAGCCCTTTCACCTAGGCCTCATCTATAAAATACAGCAAAGAAGGGAGGAGTACCCCACACTACTGGGATTTTCCCACCAGCTCATGGAGTATCTGGTTACCGAAACTGAGATTTTTCTGGAGTTAGAATTCTGCCAACAAACAGTTGCCGACTTGTTTGAAACAACAAATCTAGGAAAAAACCTCAGGATGCTGATGATTGAAAGACTTCAGTTGTGAGGCTGGAGAGGTCTCATTAGCACTGTGTAATGAGAAAAACTGAATGTAACAGACACAGGGAAAGACAAAAGTGAACAGAAAGCTCTAAGTCCAAGTTTGAATATGTAGACAGAGAAAAAGGTATTACTGAATTAGCTTTTAAGAAAAGTATTAGAAACAGAAAAGAAAAAAATGTAAATGCAAAGTAGACCCTCGAAAGAAAGTTTTAGCTTTTTTGTATTTAGTTGATCCATATAGGGTCAGTGATATTACCTTTAAATTTCAGAAAGACGACAGAGTAAGGGAAAAAGTAGAGATGCTTTACTTTTTATTCTATTGGTTTTCCCAAAGTGGTTAAGAACTGAGGAGACAAATGGTGTCATTAACAATGTCCTGGCGAAGGTACAATTAGGCTGAGCTTTAAACAATTTAGTTAGCTGCCAACTGAAGAAGCAGCTCGTTTTGTAAGCAAATTATCAACCTTTCACCTTGAACTAGCTGTCTTTTGTTCATCTCAACAGTCATTTCAACTTTATGCAATAACTTATAGGGGAAAGAAATGGCAAAATTCAAATATCTTCAATTTAATGATATATTGAGTGCCTATCATGTATCAGGCAGTATGCATTTAATCTTCATAGCCACATCTTGAGTTTGGCATTTCAATGGATGAAGAAACTGAATCAAAGTAGTTGATTGCTTGCCTGTTGACATAACACAGCTGGGTGGAGCCCAGATTTAAAACCAGGTTTGCTGGATTCCAAATCATACGTATTTAGTTGTATTTTGTACTGCTTTCCACTACTTTTAAAGTAGATTTTTTTTTAAAATTGAGATGAAATTCATATAACATAAAATTCATTTTAAAGTGTATACTTCAGTGATTTTAGAGTATTCACAATGTTGTGCAACCATTACCACTATCTTAGTCCAGAATATTTCCATCACCCCCTAAAAATCCCCATATCCATCAGTAGCCACTCTCAATTCCTCCCTCACCCCATTCTTTGGCAACCACTAATTTACTTTCTGTCCCTATGGATTGTCTATTCAGGACATTTGATATAAGGGAATCATATAACATGTGGCCTTTTGAGTCTGGCTTATTTTACTTAGCAAAATGTTTCCAAGGTCCAGTCATGTCATAGCATGTATCAATTCTTCATTTCCTTTTTATGACCAAATAATATTTCATTGCATGGATATACCACATTTTAAAAATTCTCTCATCAATGATGAACATTAGAGTTTTTTCCACTTTTTGGCTATTCCCGCTATTTCTTTCTTTCTTTCTTTTTTTTAGATTAGAAAATAAAGTTTACTTAGAAAGTAAATTAGAGAGAGAGAGAAAAGAGGAGATTCACCTCCCCAAGGTAGGGGAATGGGCCAAAGCTTAAGAAAACATGGCCTGGCCATAGCTCAATGAGTACATGACCACACCATAGCTCAGCAAGGCAATGGCCTCAATCCCACTATTTCCCAACAGCTCTCAAAAAAATGTTTGTGGGAGAGGTTGAAATTATGAGCTCATACTGCTTCACTAAAGGTGAATACTTAATAATCAAGTTGGGAATAACCATGTGAGTGATATGGTTAGAACTCTCTTGGGAAAACATTATACCACTGTAGGTACAAATCTTATACAAGAGGGGAGTTATTTCCCACTCGAGGTTGACTCTACAGTGTACGAGTCTAAGGGGATCAAACAGTCTCTACCTGTTGCTTGGGCATTGGAGTTTTCTTTTTTTACAGTTAGTTCTGAGTATGCCTTGTCTTCACTTTTTACTTGTAAAGTCTCTGAAGGCAAGAATCAGTCTTGATTTTTCTTGGTATCCTACTGTGCACACTAGCATGGTGCCCTGAATGTAGAAGACTTTTGATGATTTGTGGGATGATTCAGTCCTACCTCAAATGGTGAATTCCTCTAAAACAATGTTGACAAGCAAACAGAGCAAGAATTTATAAATGCCTTCAGTGACCAGGTCTCTCACCAACACAGTCTGCCATTATGTTTCTTTTCTTTTGCAGGACAAATCTTCAGGACAGATATACCCTGTTTCTTCAACTGTGCCTCAAATATTCTGGTTCTAAGTTTTTTCCACACCCTGGTCATAGTGTAAGCACAAGTGTAATTTTACGACATGTTCTTTCTTTCACATTTAGATAGTCATGTAGGCAACTTACCAGAGGCAGAGATGAAGGGCGGTCTGCCCGGAAACTGTTTTCAGCCGAAGACGGGTTGGGACTGTTACCAACACTTGTATTCTGAAATTATTGGGACAAAATGATAAACAAGGTCAACTACGAAACCATAAGATACAAGAGATTAGCTGGGCGTGGTAGCGCATGCCTATAGTTCCAGCTACTTAGGAGGCTGAGGCAGAAGGATTGCCTGAGCCCAGGAGGTCAAGGCTGTGGTAACTGTGCTACTGGACTGGGTGAAGAGTGAGGCGTCGAGTCAAAAAGAAAAAGAAATACAGAAGAGAGGTAATGATTGATGCTCAGGGATGTCATACTCACTTCTAAGTGTCCACAAATAGATTTTAGTAGTTTGTAAGTTGAATCTCTGGAGAGTAAGGAGACGAATATGTACTGAAAAACAAGACAGAATAATTATTAACAGACACTGCCTGATGAGAAGTGAGAGTCCAGAGTTCAAAAAAGTATCTGTTCATAGCTTTTTCATTTTCCAACAATGTGGGCCATTCTCTGGTCTATAATCTCATTCCTCCTACCTAAAGATTCATTTTTTATTCTGCTTCTGGAATAAAGCAAACACATTCCCCCACCATAGCAACAAAGTCCCCAAGCCCAATTGAAGAGTAATGAAGAAATGAGGGCAGAATGAAGGCTCCAAAGCCCTAACACTGGTGCCATAAACAAGCACAGAGAGAAAAAAGGCCTGGACATTAAAACAAAGGCTAGTGGTATTTGCTAGATGTGCTTTAAAGTCTCTCTCCCTGTTTTTGTTTTTAAAGGTTTTCAACGATTACTGAGGGTCTGCTTTCTCTACTTTGACCTAGATTCTCACTGAACCCTTCCCAGTGGCTCTAACTAGCTGATTTTTTTTCATGCCACTTCTAGATTCTTTTTTGTACAAATATGGAGATTTTCTAGTGGGTGCTTATAAGTGAGCTATGGGAAAGGACTAAAATCAAAGCTAGGCAAATACATTTAAGACAAATGACATATGGAAAAACAATTTTCCCATAAACAATACATTCAGAAAATAGAAAAACCCATTCTTTCTCTATCTACTTAAGCCATAGAACCTTTCAGACTCCCTTTTCATGAGTTTGTGATTATCCTTCTCATTCACCAATCAGAGAACTTAAATAATTACCAAGTAAGTACTACATTCCAAAATAATTAACATTGTGGGTTCTGGCATTAGACAGACCCAGTTACAAAATTTGGCTCTGACACTTACTAAGTGGGTAACACTGGGAAAATTGCTTAACCCCTCTTACCTTCAGTTTTCTTAATAATATTTATCCCTTACAGGGTGGTGGTGTAAAATAAATAATATAAGAAAAACATTTAGTGTATGCCTGGCAGGGAGTAAGTACTTGATGCCTGTTGACTATCACGTATATATATCAAGTATAAATATATGCTGATATATATATATATATATATATAAAATTCTACTATAGAAATAAACATATTTTCTAGCTTATTAGAATAGCCTCTTTTATCTTCCCTTCTCTCTTCTTCTCCCCTCAAGTTTTCTAGTATGGTTAGAAATGTAATGTAGAGGACAGGAGTGGTGGCTCACACCTGTAATCCCAGCACTTTGGGAGGTCGAGGCGAGAGGATTGCTTGAGTGCAAGAGTTTGAGATCAGTCTAGGCAACATAGTGAGACCTTGTCTCTACAAAAATTTTAAAAAGCTGGGAACGGTGGCACACACCTGTAGTCCCAGTTACTCAGCAGGCTGAGATTGAAGCATCGCCTGAACCCAGGAAGTCCAAGACTATGATGAGCTGTGATTGTGCCATGGCACTCCAGCCTGGGTAACAGAGTGAGACCCGACACACACACACACATACACGAAATGTAGTTTTTATGCTATCATGGAAATTAGAAGGTAAAAGGTTAAAAAATAATTTCAAGTGAAAAAGGAGTAACAGACAGTTCCAGTCCCTCTTTTCTGCCAAGCTTAAATAAATACCACTTTCAATGCAAATATATCTGATTGTATATGTCTGGTATAGCCCAAAAGTCAATGACAGTTCTAGAATTTCTGTATAGAAGAAAGGTAGCAAAGAGGGTCCAGGGACTGATCCTACAGCTGCAATTGCAGGGCTAGCACAAGTTTTATGTGTCTGGAATGGCTCTAGATGTGAGGTTATGGGGAGGCCGGCCATCCCCACCCCAGGCACTAGCACGTTGTCTCACGCTATCAGTAATGTTGTTGTCCTTTTTTTATTTCTTTCTTTCTTTTCCCATTGAGTTGGGGGTCTCACTCTGTCATCCAGGCTGCTGTGCAGTAGCATGATCATAGCTCACGGCAGCCTCGACCTCCTGGACTCAGGCGATCCTTCCACCTCAGCCTCCCAAGTCGCTGAAACTAAGGTGTGTGCCACCACGCTCAGCTAATATTTTTGATTTTTTTGAAGAGACAGGGTCTCGCTGTATTGCCCAGGCTGGTCTCAAGCAATTCTCCCACCTTGGCCTCCCAAAGTGCTGTGATTACAGGCATGAGTCACCTCTCCTGACCTGTTCTTGTTTTTTTTGCTCCTTAAATATTATCAAAGGAACTGAATATATTAGTTTTAGCCTGACCTAACAGATATTAGAGAAAGAAAAATTGGGAAAGAATTTTATTTTTTTGACCTTGGTCAGGCAAGTATAATTAAGTCAGCAGGAGATACAAAACTGGCAACAATTATACTAGAATAAATAAATCACCTTGTGAGGAGAAACAATATTATATAAATGTTTACAGGTTATAATTTAAAAAATTAGTCTTATAGGCTATCTTCTGTTTCACCATAGGAGATGATAATATTGTTGGTTCAGAGTCTTGGTCCTCGGCAAGAGACCCCTAAGGCAACAGAGCCCAGACCAAAGCAAAGTTGCCCTTGCTTTGCTGCGTACTCACCCTGTCTGTGACCGTCGCAATAATCAGGGCATTTGGCACCAGCAGTGCAGTTTTGGTTTTCTTTATTAGGGTTACCGAGAAAGCTGGGATAGAGATCTGAAACAGAATCACCAAGTTATCGCTGCATCAAACTTCATAGAACAGCACTTTAAATCTTCATGTTAAAAAAAAACAAAACAAAACAACAACAGTGGTAAACAGAAATGAAAACGAGCAGCAGCAGCAAGCTCTCCAGCCTCTATGAAGAGAAGTGAATCTTTTTTTTTTTAGATTGGAAAATACACTTTATTTAGAAAGTAGATTACAGAGAGAGAGAGAGAGCAAAGGGGGATTAACTTTCCCCAGATTGGGGAGGGGGCTGGCCAGAGCGTACAGAGAAACATGACTGAAAAGTGAATGTTACAGAGTGGCAGGGGTGAGTCGCTGAGCTCCTCAAACGGATGTTTACAAAGCCAGAGGACAGATCTGGATCATCAATTCAGTTGAAGGTCTTGGTGGGGGAAGCTTTCTCTTCAGACAAGGGAATAAGATGCAAAGTTTATGTTTATTTTAAAGCTAACTCCAAGACTCTAAAGAAGTTCTAAGCTGTGGTCATACACGTTGGGCTAACCTCCACATGTCCCACTCTCCTCTGTGTTTAGGTGCACGTGGGTGGGGAACTTGTTAAAAAGCACTAATGCAGGGCCAGGCACGGTGACTCACTTCTGTACTCCCAGCAGTTTGGGAGGGATGAGACAGGAGGATTGCTTGAGCCCGGGAGTTCGAGACCAGCCTAGGCAACATAGTGAGATCTCATCTCTACCAAAAAAAAATTAAAAAATAGCTGGGTGTTGTGGTGCATGCCTGAAGTCCCAGCTACTTGGGAGCTGAAGTGGAAGGAAGGATCACCTGAGCCCAGGAGGTTGAGGTTGTGGTGAACTATGATCGTGCCATTGCACTTCAGCTGGGGAGACAGAGTGAGATTCCGACACACACACACAAAAAGAATATGTTTATTGTAGCATTACGGATTTCAGATTTTTAAGATTAGATGGATGGAATTAGAATCTATAATACTCAGTGATTTATCACAGAAAGCAAGATCTGAGTACATGTACTCTACTCAACTCATAAGTGGACCCTGAACATTTATCACAATACTATAAGAAAGGAATTGGCAGTAGTGGGACACTGCCGGAGGGGTGTGTGTGGGGGTACACATAACTTTACCTGTACAATGGTACCCACACTTTACCTGTACAATGGTGACATATATACCCAACCCTGAGTTATACCCCACGTTTTTAAAATAAAAAAGATTAGAGATGCTCAACCGGTTATATATCTGCAAATATTCCAAAACACACACACAAAAACCCCCAAATCCAAAACATTTCTGGTCGCAAGCATTTTGTATAAAGGATATTCAATCTGTATCTACATGACCTTATAAACTATCCATTTTAGTTCTCAGTTTCCTGATTTATAAGTAGAAGACAGTCTTATCTACTTCTCAAAATTTTCTGTGGATTAAATAAAATAACATACAGAAAATGCCCAATGCTGAATAAGAATTTCATACATTTCTTCACCTGTGTCATGAAATCAGGATGGGTGAAATAAAAAAATTCTAAGTTTTTTTCTGGTTGAATAAGGAATAACAACAACGATGTTGAAAACGATAATGGAGGAGCTACTATTAATACTTACCAGATAAAAATGTAATTTAATTATGATGATTCTATAAAGTTGATATTATAAGAGATAAGGAAATTTGTTTAGGGAAGCACATGAAGTTTGGTGTCAAGGGAAAATTGATCATACCCCTCGATTTCTGAAGACAGAGTCCCACACAGCCGCGGTAAAAAAAAAACAAAAACTGATCTGACTCCTTCCATAGTTACATATACTTATTTGAACATGTACTTCGTAAAAATGTTTCACATATTCTGAAAGAGCTCAACAGGTCAGTGGGGAAGAGCAGGGCCTTATGTAACTACCACCAACTTGGAGGGGGAAGAATGAGTTTTGAATTTTGAATATTCACATCTGCATCTGGGCTTGTAAGATGGGGTTATTGACTGTCCTGTGATGTTTCAGACAGGAAGAATGAGGGGCTAACCCAAATGAGACATTTTCCTAAAAACTATGTTGCGGCAGGGTGTGGTGGCTTATGCCTGTAATCCCAGCACTTTTGGAGACCAAGGCGGGAGGATCGCTTGAGCCCAGCATTTCGAGACCAGCCTAGGCAACACAGTGAGACTTCATCTCTACAAAAAAAATTAAAAAAATAAAAAAGTTAGCCAGGCGTGGTGGCACATGCCTGTGTTCCCAGCTACTTGGGAGGCTGAGGCAGAAGGATTGCCTAAGCCCAGGAGGTCGAGGCTGTGGTGAGCTGTAATCGCGCCACTGCACTCCAGCCTGGGCAGGAGAGTGAGACTCCAACTCAAAAACAAACAGATAAATAAACAAAAAACTATTCTGCCCAAGAACTCTGTCCACTAACATTTTCAAGGATGGGAGGTAATTCAGAAGTTATTAAGCTGGGACAACTTTGAAAAAAATTGAAGACTTACTTAGATGATGATATCAAAATAAGTCTAATTTTACTTTTAAGCAGTAACAGCCAACATACACTGGCAAAGGACTATAACAAAGGACTATACATTTAGATTTTTTGTAATCTAGACATGAAACACTCTTAAGAAGGAGTTTTCCATCAATTGCTTCATGAACATAAAATTACAACTAGATACCATTTGTGAAATAAAGTTTAAATCACTTATCAGTTTGAGCTTTGATGGAACATGATCCGTGCATGTTAATTTTACTGACATCTGAAACTACTGAAAGCCTGGCTAAAAGGTCCTGATTAAATCAAAGCTCACTTCATTATATTAACATTTTTCCAGGGCAGTTTTCCCCTTCCTAGAGCAGACTGTTTGGGTGCCTTCAGTTCATGCTGGAACATGTTGAATGGAGGTCTGCTGGCAGTGAAGAAACTATAACATCTCTGAAGCTCAAATCTCCTTTGACACCAGCCTTAGAGGAGATGAAACATCTCAGTCACTCTTCTGGTTCTTATCCCCACTTCCTGCTCATTTTCATTCTCCTGCCTCTGTAGGTTAGACACAGCACATGCAAAAGAAACCTTAGTGTGTCCACGGCTTCAGAAAACCAGGGTCATTCTTTTTAGCTTTTCTGGCTCACTTCTCTCTTAGATAGAAGTAGAATTTTAAAACCATTGCTAGAATCATATTAGCTTGAAACTACACTTACTGCCTTTGTGAATTCTCCTATCCCTTAACAAAGACAAACTCTTTGTTCACGAATGTCTTCAACCCCTGCTGCTTTGCTCAGAGATGTTGGCTCTCTCTGAATTCCTGAGAACTATATCACATTGATCAGAACTATCAATGTGATATAGTTCACACAATCTCCTTTCCAACTCCATGAACAAGTCCTTATAGTCCAGAAATTTAGAAATATGATGGATTACTACTTAATATTTATTAGCATTATACTAATTCAGATAATACTGTGAATCAAAATATGTTTATCCAAAGATAACTCGATTGCCCAGCGCGGTGCTCATGCCTGTAAATGCCAACACTTCGGGAGCATTGCTTGAACCCAGGAGTTCGAGACAAGCCTGGGCAAATAGTGAGACCTTGCCTCTATTTAAAAAAAAGTGGGGGGGGGGGATGGGCATGATGGCGCTCACCTATAGTCCCAGCCAGGTACTCGGGAGGCTGAGTCAGAAGGATCACCTGAGTCCAGGTGATCAAGGCTGTGGTGAGTCATAATTGTGCCACTGCACTCTAGGCCTCCACAATAGAGAGGCCCTGACTCAAACCAAACCAAAAAACATAATTCTATATAACAAAGAGACAATATAAAAGCAACATGTTTTACTTAAAGAATAGTATGCTAGTCTGGATCCACCACCAATAAAATAAAGATTTTCCATTAGATTTGTTAAGTGGTCTTTATAAAATTGCCAGTGGCTTTAGGGAGAATATTTAAATAAAACAAAACAGCTTTCAATCAGCAACTTCATGAGTGTTAAAACTACTTCTTCAGCCAGGCTCGGTGGCTCAGCCTGTAATCCCATGCCTTGGGAGGCTGAGGTGAGTGGATTGCCTGAGCCTGCAGGTTCGACACCTGCCTGGGCAACTTGGTAAGACCTCATCTCTACAATAAATTAAAAAAAAAATTAGCCGGGCATGGTAGTGCGCGCCTGTAGTTCCAGCTACTTGGAAGGCTGAGGCGGAAGGATCACCGGAGCCCAGCAGGTCGAGGCTGCGGTGGCCGGGAGCGGCCACTGCACTCCAGTCTGGGCAACAGAGTGAGACTCCAACTCAAAAA
>CAUYQG010030334.1:0-10764 GCA_963574415.1 Tarsius wallacei | reverse complement strand
AAAAAAAAAAAAAAAAATTATTTGCCTAATTCAAGGTCACAAAGATTCTCTCAGTGATCTTTTTCCCAAGAGTTTTATGTTTTACATGTAGGTCTGTAACATGTTTTGAGTTAATTTTTATATAAGGTATGAAGTTTAGGTTGAGATGTTTTTATTTTTATTTTTTTGAGTTGGAGTCTTACTCTTGTTGCCCAGGTTATAGGGCAGTGGCACACTCACAGCTACCGCAACCTCGACCCACTGGGCTTAGGCGATCCTTCTACCTCAGCCTTCCAAGTAGCTGAAACTACAGGCGCACGCCACCACACCCGGCTAGTTTTTGTGATATTGTAGAGACAAGAGGTCTCACCAAGTTGCCTGGGCAGGTCACACACTTTTTTTTTTTTTAAACGGGTTTCTAATTGTCCCAGCCCCTTTTGTTGAAAAGACTCTTCCTTCTCCATTGTGCCTCTGTCCTTTGTCAAAAATCAGTTGACTGTTAGTGTGGTTCTCTTTCTGGACTCTATTCTTTTCCACTGATCATGTATCTGTCCTTTCAAAATGCTACAGTAAGTCTTAAAATTGGGTGATATGAGTTCCTTAACTTTTGTTTTTTAAAAATAATTTTAGCTATTTTATCTCATTTGCCACTTAATATAAAGTTTATTATTGTCTTACTGATATCTTGAGAAAATTCTGCTGGGATTTTGATAGGAATTAAAAGATGTTTAATTATAGGTGTTAAATCTATAGATCAGTTTGAGGAGAATCCACATCTTAATTGTATTAAGTCTTCCAGTCCATGAGCATGGTAGGTCTGTTTTGTCTCTGAGTTCTTTTATCAGTGTCTTATAGTTCTTATCTATCTTTAAAGTAGAAGCATCCATTGATTTTGATGCTTGGTATTTTTTTTTTAACCTTTCTTCCTAACAAAAATGTTTTTAAAAACTCTGATTTGAGTTTCTTTTACTGCAGTAGGTATACCAGGAAACTCAGTCATTTGTCCAGATCTCTATCTTATTTGGTGATGGACCCAGGCCCTCAATGAAGTCTGCCCTGATAAGGCAGTGACTGTATGTACCAATTCCATCTATCAAGTCAGCTTCTCATAAGTTACAACAGAACAGAGAATATACTCATGTCACTATTCCTGTTTCTCTCCTCTTTATTTTCAGTTACAATTTCTGTTTTGGGGAAAAAGCAGGCAAAATCTAATTTGTAATGGATAGAACTAGCTGTCCATTTAAACAATAGAAAACTGAGTCATAAATTCTGTCTTCATAAAACTCCTCCATACTTTTGGAAAATGAGTCATTTTTAGGCAGCGTCTGCCACAGATATTTGCCAGAAAGTGATCTAACTTGGATAAGGTTGATGCTTTGTACAAGTTTTAGAGCCCCTGTAGAGAAAGCATTAGGACCAGAGAGTATCGTGTGCCTGCCTGTGTGCCAGAGCTGTCAGTCCATCAACACACGTCACTGTAGCACTGTGGAATGTTTGGTGCAGTTGCTCTCAGATGTGAGCGGCTTCAGAATCATGTGGAGTGCTTGTTATCACACAGACTGTTGTGTACCACTCCCAAAATTTCTGGTTCTCTAGGTCTGGAATGGGCCTGGTAATTTACATTCTTAACAAATTCCAGGCATTCCTGAGGCTGCTGGTTTAGGATCTGCTTTGCGATTCATTCCTCTAATTTATCTGTTTGTGTCACTAAAAAGAATCGATAATGTTAAAAACCTGCAACCACCAGAATCTTCCTAAAAGATCTTGCATGTTTACAATTAAATCATTTTCCCAAGTGGTGAGATGGTATGCATTTGTTCTCAGGTTATTACATAGGAACAGGACCTTCTCCACTAAGGAGCCCCATCCATGAGAAAGGAAAGAAAGCTGGGTCATGTTGGTTTCTGCTTTCTTCTTTCATATAACCAGGAGGAAGCAGATCCCTATAAAATTTGACAGCTTATTATTCTCTTTAGATTGGGTCTTGAGTACTCTTTCTTACCACAAGGAGGGGTGAGATATTAGAATTTATATCTCATTTAGACATGCTTAATTTTGTATGTTGAAAGCAGACTTAATTTGGATGTAGGGAGAAGAATTCAGCAACATTCAAAAGGAATTTACAATCGGACTGATTCATTGTCAAATGCTTACCACTAACTATGAAAGGTTTACTTCTCTATGTCTTGATAGAGCAGAGATACTATGGTGGAGTAGAAAAACCACTCATTAACTAAGGAAACCTGTTCTGTGTGCCTGGGGCGCTCAGTACAGGGACCTTGGGAAAGTCACTTACTTTGAGTATTGGTTTAGTCAGGAAACTGGGGAGTTTTTGGAATAGATGATCTTTTTAAGTTTCTTTTTGGCCTGAGATTTTATGTTTGTTTGTTTGTTTGTTTGTTTGTTTTTGAGTTGGAGTCTCTCTTGTCACCCAGGCTGGAGTGCAGTGGCACTCATGACGACTGCAGCCTCAGCCTGCTGGGCTTAGGCAATCCTTCCTCCTCAGCCTTCCAAGTAGCTGGAATGAGATTTTATGTTTCTGTATATTTCCTTCTAAGTAAATTTTGCCTTTTTCTTCTCACTACCATCTGTCCCCATTATAAAATACACTGATGTCAAAAGGAGAGGAAATATAATTTGCAAACTCATGAGTTTCCTTTCTGTCTTAATTTTCGCCGGAAGAGGTATTTGAGCCATCCTCTCTGCTCTGTTTATAGAGATCTTGCCATATCAGATTCTCGCTGTCTGTGTTGAAATAGGGAATTTGCAGGTCTTTCTAAAATGAACATGCTTACTTTTGTCTACAGATGTCAAATAGGTAAGGCTCAGCCGAACAGGAAATGTGGGTTGTTGCAAGTGTAGCGTGGGGTGAGTTTCTAATCTCTTTCTGTCCAATCTGAAGAGAATGGGGGAGTCATCAGCAATCTATTCTGGAGCATACATTTTAAAGGGCTTTGAAGGCAAAAGTTTTCATCCAGTAAGTAGTAAAAAGCTCCTGATTAATAATCGCATTCTTTCTTTTTCTTTTTCTTTTTTTTTTTTTTTTTTTGAGTTGGACTCTCACTCTCTGTCGCCCAGGCTGGAGTGCAGTGGCACGCTCACAGCCACTGCAGCCTCCACCTGCTGAACCCCAGCGATCCTTCCACCTCAGCCTTCCAAGTAGCTGGAACTACAGGCATGTGCCACCATGCCCAGCTAATTTTTTGATTTATTGTAGGGATGAGGTCTCTCCAAGTTGTCCAAGCTGGTCTCGAGCCCATGAGTTCAGGCAGTCCTCTCACCTGGGCCTCCCAAAGTGCTGGGATTATAGGCATGAGTCATCTCGCCTGGCCAATCGCATTTCTTTTAATTGGTTTAAATTGAGATGATTAGGAGAAAACAAAGGTGGAGGGATGATTCAGATTTTAGAGAGTTGTTACCTCCTGATTAGGGTGACTGTGCATATTTCTGGCCCTCAATACATTGTGGGCTTTATTTACCTACTTTTTGAGGCAGACAAGATTAGACAGAACCCAGGCACCCTTTGCCCTGTGACCTTTTACCTATATATTTAAGAAATCTTAAACTTAAGCAGGAGCCTGCCCATAGAGCCTGCCAGATCTATAAACCTGGGTCACATGCTCTGTTGTGGGTGCAAGTCTCACTGGTCACCCACTGTGGAGTAGGCCCCCAGATAAGGCAAAAAACAATCTACTCGTGAATTGACATTGACGTCCAGCAGAATTAACTTTGCTCTTGATAACATAGAGAATCAAACAGCCTTTGGATTGGATGAAATGCTATACCTTCGCTAAAAGCCTCACTTCCAACCTATGTCTGATTTCCTGTGTACTGTGACTTGATTTTCTATATGTTTGACTCCCTGAGGCTGGTTTAATTGCTGTAGCCTGGCAGATCTATTTGACAATCTTTTAATAACAGCCTAGAGACTCTGGCAGGACTCCTGTTGCTCCTGTTCTCCAAAGATACCCTGGGTTTGAGAATTAGCTGATACTGGTCCAGTGACACATAAGCTAAAACTCTGATGATAGAAAAACAGAATTGAAGGCAGTATTGATTGATGAAGGCCCATGTCTGGGCATAATAGAAGCCATGATTTCTTATTGCTTTTGACCCCAGAACAAACAAACAAACAAAAAACACAAAGAAGTTCTTTGTTAAAAATTGCAAACCAGAGAGTTGAACAAGCCAAAGGAAGAAATGATATCATGGCCCACCTGAATCAACTAAGAAATATTTTTATATCAAGGAAATTCTTTACTCTTATAACTAGTGTATTCACATTCTTATGTATATTGAATGGAATATTCATTTGAAAAGAAAATTAACATAAATGGTCTCATTAAAGATTATGGGAATATTTTGCAGTGAAGACTATAAAAGTCTGATTTCAGATTTAAAATCTGAATGCTTTTCATTCCTGCAACTCTTCTATGTGTTTATAGTAACATCAAGACAATGACAGCCTGCGATTGCACTAGAATCTATCACAAATGCATGCCTTCTGCCAATGTACTCAACAAGGAAGCTATCCTTTCCTCTGTCTTATTTTCATTGAGGAAACCCACGCCTATGCATTATGCATGCAAGTCTGGTGTGTTGTTTAAGTACACTCTCATGGGACTGCCATGAGACTGCTCTAAGTCTGGATTTGGGGAGAGCTACGTCTTGGCATTTTCAAATATGAGAGAGGGATGTTACCTGATACTCAGAGAATCTTGGCAGAAGCTCAGCAACCCTCTCTGGATGAGTTTACTGTTGTTTTATAATACTATTTTTTTTTTAAGTGGTTGTGCCATTGTTTGCTGATGGAAATTGTTTCATGCTGGCAGACAATTGTTAGGCAGGTCTAGGGTTTCTGATAAATGGAATACCGCATCATTCTTCATGGCAGCAAAATGTTAAGTTGGGTTTTTGTCCATCTTACTTAAAGCTAATTTGGGACTTGAAATCTGGAACCATACAAATTTGTAGATATAAGTACTACTTAATACAAGACAGTACATTAGTTGGTGTAGTAGTTGAATTTTCAAAAAAGAAAAGTGATTTTTTTTTCTTTCTTAAATTCTGTATAGGGAACCATTTTAAGGCAGCCTGGAAAAGAAGAGAACTAGGAAAGAGGATGCAGTATGAAGCAGGATGGATGGGGAAATGGAAAGAGTTGTAGGCTTTGGGGCTATACAGACTTTCTGTCTGGCAAGAGCCCCATTAGTAGGCTGACAGGTCTATGGAACTTGTCTCAATGTTTTTAAATGCATAACATAGGCCAGGCATGGTGGCTCAAGCCTGTAATCCCAGCACTTTGGGAGGCCAAGGTGAGAGGATTGCCTAAGCCCAGGGGTTCGAGAACAGCCTGGGCAACTTGGCAAGACCTCATCTCTACAATAAATTTAAAAAATTGCCGAGCATGGTAGCTCACACCTGTAGTTCCAGCTACTTGGAAGGCTGAGGCAGAAGGATCACCTGAGCCCAGCAGGTTGAGGCTGCGGTGGCCGTGAGTGTGCCACTGCACTCCAGCCTGGGTGACAGAGTGAGACTCCAACTCAAAAAAAAAAAGGAGGGGGTGGGGTACACCTCATCAACAAGAGTACCTGCAAAACAAACATTTGTATACCTAACCCTGAATTGTACCCCACATCTTTAAAATTTAAAAAATGCATAAAATAAGATAAACAGGGCTACAGAGAGAGCCAACAATATTGACAGTCATCAAAATACTTAAGAAATCAATCTTGTCATATAGTAATATATGTTTCTTTACTAATGCACAAAATAACAAGCTCTAGTGGTGGGAGCTAATGACTGCAATAAGTTTAAAATAGTAATGGGCATAAACAGTGTTGCAAAATTGGCAGCAACTATGCAGTGATATGAAAATACACTTACTTCTATTGGTGACAAACTCATAGGTACTGCCAATACCTACGGTGGATGGTTGCATCCATTCGTAATTGAAAAAATGCTATATATTAGATGTAAGTTAATGAAAAGTAAAATGTAATTATTTTTCTGCCCCAGTCCCCAGACCAAGAGCCCATGAATCTCAGATTAAGATCCCCTGGGTTAAAAAACTTGACTTATTAACATGGTCATTTATTGGCTGCAACAGTTGGGCAGGTTAATCTCAAAAAATCTATTCCTCATCTGTAAAAGGGTTGATGAGACCTAATTTGTGGCATTATTGGAAGACTTAGGAAGATTATGCCTAGCCTACCTCCTTGTGTGTGGACGCTGATTTGAGGCACTTAGTTCTTCTGACTGGCTTTCTTCTGCAGGTTAGGTTCTAAAATGACACTTTCTAGCTGGGCTCGGTGGCTCAGCCTGTAATCCCGCACCTTTGGGAGGCTGAGGTGAGTGGATTGCCTGAGCCTGCGGGTTCGAGACCCGCCTGGGCAAGCAAGACCTCAACTCTACAATAAATCAAAAAATTAGCCGGGCATGGTAGCGCGCGCCTGTAGTTCCAGCTACTTGGAAGGCTGAGGCGAAAGGATCGCCGGAGCCCAGCAGGTCGAGGCTGCGGTGGCCGGGAGTGGCCACTGCACTCCAGTCTGGGCAACAGAGTGAGACACCAACTCAAAAAAAAAAAAATGACACTTTCTGAGAGGTGGGGCAGACTTTTTGCTAGGTAGGGACTGAGAAATAGATTATACTTGAAAGCAGAAAACTTTTACCTTTACAGTTTGTTTTGTGTTTTTTTTTTTTTTTTTTTTTTTTGTTGGAGTCTCACTCCCTCGCCCAGGCTAGAGTGCAGTGGCAAGTTCACAGCCACCTCAGCATTGACCTTCTGGACTCCCACAATACTTCTGCCTCAGCCTTCCAAGTAGCTGGAACAACAGGCACGCACTACCACACCCGGCTAATGATTTTTTTTTTAATTGTAGAGACAAGTTCTCGCCAAGTTGCCCGGACTGGTCTTGAACCTGTAGGCTCAGGCAATCCACTCGCCTCGGCCTCCCAAAGTGCTGGGATTACAGGCTGAGCCACCGAGCCTGGCCTACACTCTCTTAAGAGTTGTTGACCCTGAAGGGAGGGTAAGAGGTAGGATTTAGTACTGAGAAAAGAGAAAGCATTGTAGGAATCTCTTTGTCTTGTTGATCTAAAGCCTTTACTTGCCAAGAAATAGCTTTTTGCTCATTAATAAAATTTTAACAGTAATTAGAAGTGGCATTGACACCCAGCCCCTTTGGGCTTGAGCTTTTTTTTCTTCCATTTGAGAACTGGGTCCCTGGATGACTGATTGGCTACAGGGTTTGGCCATGTCTTGGCTGTTCCTAGAAGGGACAGGACCACTGCCTTCTCAGATCACACCTGCTACACCTACAGAGCCCTCAACGGTCTGGCTACTGGATTAGGTTAGGGTTTAACATGTGGTTATAGTGTAGTTTTATTGTTTGACTTAAGACGAAGCTCAGAAGGGTAGATACCCTGGTTTTGTCTGGATGTTTTCTTATGCGCACACACCTACAGGGCATAAAGATGTGTTCTTTTTCTAGCTGACCACTGTGTAGGTCTATGCATAGTGTTGAGTAATCCTTCCTTTCTCTCTGATGGCTTTTTAAGGCAGGATACTGAGTGTTTGATCCATTGCCTCTGTGTGGGTGTGAAGTCAGTGAGGCAGAGGAGTTTCAGGGTTTCCTTGTCCCTTGGGTCATGGCTAACACCCTATTTAATGTCTCCTTTTCATCAAAACCAGATTTGTCATCTCACTTATTTCCCAGTGTCTGGCCAAGATAATGATCTTTATGAAAACAAACTGGCAGTAACTGAAGCCAAATAAGATGGGAGAGCTTCGCCTCTGCAGAAGGAAGCTGTTAGGGGAACAGATGGAGACAGGGTCTAAACAGCTTCAAGGTGTGTATTTGCTAGTCTCCAAGGCTCTTCCTGTCTCCCTACAGCTGTGTGAATCAAGGACTGCTTGGGGACCTAACGGCTTCCCCAGCCCTACCAGGGACCCTTCGTTAACCTAGCACTTCTGAGAACACCCAACACCCCCAGTAGACCTCCCCTGCTCTTCCTTGATGTTTCTGAATGCAGAAGGGAATATAAAGAGCAAATATAGTAAACTATTCCTTGGTGTGGCTAGAAAAACAAGAAGCTGCAATTTCTAGAGAATGTCCAAATATACTGTGATGGAGCACTACTTTTCAACATATAATAATGTATTAAATCTCTAAGGGTGAAGTCTGTAACTGTCATATGAATCTCTGAAGGTGTCCATAGGACTTGAAGTGGTTTCTGTGCCTGGGCCAGCCTTTTGATCATTTGTGACTAACCAATTTGATGATGCCATGTGAATGGGAAGCATTCTGGCCAGGGCAAGGGAAGAAATGGCTTAACTGCATTCACCGGGGCTCATGTCTTGGCTGTTTGCAATATTTTACTCTTTTCTACCATTAATCTAAACTTTGGAGTACCTACCTGGGCTTACACCTTATCATGTGTAACTTGCTAACTGACCTTACTTCCTGGTTTTCTTTCTTCTGATCCTGCTAGGAAGCTGCTTTTATGACATCATCCTCTTGTTTATGGCTCTTTCCTTGCTTCCCTGTCATGTCTCAACTTCTTTGGCCATCTAGATCTTAGGTGATGTTCTTATATCTTAGCTATGTTGTTTCCCAGTTCACCGACATGGCTCTTAGACCTCATTAAGGTGGTTTGTTTATTACCAGATACCCTTTTTTCTTTTCTGTTCTTTCACTGTGGGGTTTTCTCTTGGCCAGATTCCATCCATTCTTGGCCTGCACTGCTTCCCCTGCATCCTTGCATCCCTCCTCACGGTCTTTCCCACACAATCTGATCACTTGGTGTATTTGATTTTATGTTGGTCTTTTATTATTTCACTTATGACTTGTTTTCCCTGCAAGTCAAAGTTCCTTAAAAGAAAGGACTTTATTTACTTTGTATGTTGTAATTCCTAATGAAGCACTGGCACACAGTGTTCAATAAATATTTAGAGGAAGCAGGTGAAAGGTGTCATGAGTTAGAGATTTCTTTCTTTCTTTTTTTTTTGTTATTTAGTTTTTATTTCTCTGCAATCCAACTAGATGTGGAAGAGAATAAGGAAAATATGAAACCCAAAGAATTGTTGCAAGAGCACAAAGATTATAGGGATACTATAAGCAAATTGGTTGGAGGGGGTGCTCTCCTGAACTACAGAAGGAATGATTTGGTAGTTTAAGATAAAACAAGTCAAATTTATTGAGTTGTTCACAGTCAGCAATGGTGATCTTCTTGCTGGTCTTGCCATTCTTGGACCCAAAGCCCTCCATGGCTTACACAACATTCATGCCCTCTTTCACCTTGCCAAAAACACATGCTTGCCATCCAACCATTCAGTCTTAGTAGAACAGATGAAAAACTGGGAACCGTTTGTGTTGGGTCCAGCATTTGCCATGGACAAGATGCCGGGACCTGTATACTTCAAGTTGAAGTTCTCATCATCAAATTTTTTCCCATAGATGGACTGGCTGCCAGTGCCATTATGGCATGTAAAGCTACCACACTGGCACATAAACCCTGGAATAATTCTGTGAAAGCAGGAACCCTTATGACCGAATCCTTTCTCTCCAGAGCTCAGAACATGAAAGTTTTCTGCTGTCTTTGGAACTTTGTCTGCAAACAGCTCAAAGGAGACGCGGTCCAAGGGCTCGCCTTGATGGCGATATCTAGAGGTTGACCATGGCTGATGGGAAAAGGCTCAAGGCGGTGGCATCTGCAAAGGCTGTTTTTTTTCTTAATAGCTGCCTTACCTGCTATTAACATAACTCCTCAAACTTTCTTTTAGTTAGTATTTACATGATATTTTTTTATCCTGTTATTTTAATTTTCTTGTTTATATGAGTTTTCTGTCTCTTTTAAGAAACTTGTATATACTCTTAGATTGAATCTAATATTTTTCTTTTAATTATCTTTCATAGTCCTATATAAACTAGTTATTGATATTTTAGGTGTAACTATACCATTTTTTGGGCTCCTATTTTTGCTTCTGATATGTTTTCTTTCACTTTCTTTTGCCCTAATTTTTATCATTATATACTTTTCCTTAGACATATTTGATACCAAAAATTTTAAACTTTAAAGTATGAGTGCAATAATAAGATGAAAGAATAATTTCAAATATACAAGTATTTATGAAAATGTTTATTATAATAAATAATAATGTATAATATTTATGAATTAAATGCCTTTAATGCCTCTACATACCTAAATTGTAATAAGACTGGTTTTATGTACACAAGTGAAAAATGTATTTGCATATTGTGTATATTTTAACTATACAGTAATTTGCTTATATTATTAAAAAATAAGGCAAAATACTGTTGGGTAATTAACATACATTGTAAATCTAGAGATTCCACCACAGATCTGGTTCTTCGGTGCTTTTAAGAACCTTTCTTTTTCTATCCCAGAAAAAGATGAGCTACCAGATGAAAATCTTTTTTTTTTTTTTTTGAGTTGGAGTCTCACTCTGTCGCCCAGACTGGAGTGCAGTGGCATGCTCCCGGCCACCGCAGCCTCGACCTGCTGAGCTCTGGCGATCCTTCCGCCTCAGCCTTCCAAGTAGCTGGAACTACAGGCGCGTGCCACCACACCCGGCTAATTTTTTTTGATTTATTGTAGAGATGAGGTCTCACCAAGTTGCCCAGGCGGGTCTCAAACCCGCGGGCTCAGGCAGTCCACTCACCTCAGCCTCCCAAAGCGCAGGGGAAAATCTTTTGCTTCAATTGTAACTGCTAGAAAAAAAGATTCTATAGTAAATTTGATAATAAATATATTTTATAA
>CAUYQG010030333.1:0-22274 GCA_963574415.1 Tarsius wallacei | reverse complement strand
CTTTTGATTCTTAGAAAGCACATTAAGTCATATATGTTAATCCTAGTTGTCAGAAGCATTAAGTCATCAGGGTGTCTCCAAATCAATCCATGAGCAAATTGGGTCAGTTATACCTTCAGAATGTACCCAGCATTGGATCATCTGACTTTACCCACCTTAGCTATCACCCTGGACTAAATAACCTCCTCTCCCCCGGATTATTACAATGGCTTCCTCATTTTTCTCTTCTGCTTTTGCCCACTCCCCACTACTGTTCTGGATACAGCAACACGACCAGTCTGTCACATCCCTCATCAGAGCATGTCACCTTTTCATGGAACCCGTCAGTAGCTTACACTCCCAGAGCCCTTGCAGGAACCTGCAAGTACCTCCTGGTCACTCGCCTTGGTCCTCCTCTCCTGCCACGTATTCCCTCATCCACTGGGATCCAGCAACACTGACTTTTTTGATCTTCCTTGAATGTGCCAAGTTGACTCCCGCCCCAAGCATGCAAGCACTCCTACCTGCACTGTTATCCTATATGGTTGTATGGTTCATTCTTTTACCAGATCTTTATGGTCGAGACCTTTGCTGGCCATATGCCACACCCACCTCTGCCTAATGAAAGGAGGTACCTATAGCAGTCTAGATGAAACTTAGCTTATTCTATTGCAGGCCAAATGGCAGCGTATCCCACCCCTTCAGCAAATCTCCATCAGATATAAGACCAGGACAGCCCAATCTTTCAATTCATGATTTAGCATAATAATGTATAGTAAACTTTCAGGTTCCTTGTCAAGGCGGAAAGTCAAAATCATAGAAATGATAGTAAGACCACCCTTGGTCAAGGAGTTTGTGGATTGCAAATGTCTAACAAGTCTCTTGCAGGAAAAACCCCTCTGGGCCCAAATCCCCAAGTTAACCTAATCATCCCTTTGTGACCTATGTGACACAGACCCCAATCATGTGACTAACCCACCCATCTGCCTGCTGTCCAGCATCATCACATCAGTACCTGCACTTACCTGCCCCTTTGTAATGCGGTGGAGCAGACCACCACCAAGTCACCTTAATGAGCTTCCCCCATCAAAGGGAATAGTTGAAACGACTCAACCATGAGCAGTCATTCGCCATTGCCTTGCTAGACTCTAGTGTGGCCATGTGCTCTATGAGCTTTGGCTATTGCCATGCTTCCTGGCTTTGGCTCCCTCCCCCACCTTGGGAAGGTGAATCTTCTCTTTCTCTCTCTCTCTCATTTACTTTTTTTTTTTGAGTTGGAGTCTCACTCTGTCACCCAGACTGGAGCGGCCACTACAGCCTCGACCTGCTGGGCTCCGGCGATCCTTCCACCTCAGCCTTCCGTAGCTGAAACTACAGGGGCGCACTACCACACCCGGCTAATTTTTGATTTTATTGTAGAGATGAAGTCTCGCCAAGTTGCCCAGGCGGGTCTCAAACCCGCGGGCTCAGGCAATCCACTCACCTCAGCCTCCCAAAGCACTGGGATTATAGGCTAAGCCACCGAGCCCAGCTTCTCATTTACTTTTAAATAAACTACATTTTCTAATTTAACTTCTGTGCAATTCTTTGCATCTTTCATTGTGGCATCAGATCGCACCCCAGACACCGACACTCAGAGTGCTGGCCTTCTTCCTGTCTTTTCTTTAATAAATCTTTTCTTCCTTCATCTTTTTGTGTGTTGCAAATCTTTGCACTGCTTGGATCTCTCCTTACTGGTGCGCATCTCTGGCATGCCGGCTCCAGAGGGATTGTACCCCTCCACACCCAAACACCTGACACTTCTTCTCTTTCCTTGCTTTATTTTTCTCGATAGTACTTATCACTGTCTTGCAGTGCTTATCATAGTGCACATAGCGTTATCGTGTATTTATTTATTTATTTTATTTATTTATTTTGAGTTGGAGTCTCACTCTGTCGCCCAGACTGGAGTGCAGTGGCCGCTCCCGGCCACCGCAGCCTCGACCTGCTGGGCTCTGGCGATCCTTCCGCCTCAGCCTTCCGAGTAGCTGGAACTACAGGCACGCGCTACCACGCCCGGCTGATTTTTTTATTTATTGTAGAGATGAGGTCTTGCCAAGTTGCCCAGGCGGGTCACGAATGCCCATTTTTAAATTGGGTTGTTTGCCTATTGTTAGGTTGCACAAGTTCTTTGTATTTTTGGGATACCAGATCTTTACCAGTTATATGTTTTGTAAATATTTTTTTCCCAGCTTGAGGCTCCTCTTTCATTTTATTAACAGTATCTTTCTCAGAGAAGAAGTTTTTAATTTTAAAGAAGCCCAACTTACCAATATTTTCTTTCATGGATCTTTCTTTGGTGTTGCAGCTAAAAAAGTCATCACTAAGCCTGAGACTACCTAGATTTTCTCTTATGTTATCTTCTGGAGGTTTTAGAGTTTTACATTTTACCTTTAGGCCTATAATCCATTTTGAGTCAAATTTTTTTGTGGAAGGTATGTCAGGATTCATTTTTGTAATATATTGATTTCCAGTTGTTCCAGCAGTTTGTTGAAAAGACTGTCCTAGCTGGGTGCAGTGTTCATACCTGCAATCCCAGTACTTTGGGAGGTGGAGGCAAGAGGATTGCCTGAGCCCATGGGTTCGAGACCAACCTGGACAACTTGGTGAGACCTCGTCTCTGCAATAAATCATAAAAACTAGCTGGGTGTGGTGGTGCATACCTGTAGTTCCAGCTACTTGGAAGGCTGAGGTGGAAGGATTGCCTAAACCCAACAGGTTGAGGCTGTGGTGGCCATGAACATGCCACTGCCCTGCAACCTGGGTGACAGAGTAAGACTCTGACTAAAAAAAAAAGGCTATCCTTTCTTCATCAAATTGCCTCTTCTTCCTTGTCAAAGATCAGTAGACTGTATTTGTATAGGTTTATTTCTGGCCTCTCTATTCTGTTCCATTGATCTATTTCCCTATTCTTTTGCCAATAATACACTACCATGGACCTTGGTAACTATAGTTTTTTGGTTTTTGTTTTTGAGTCAGGATCTCACTCTATCACCCAGGCTGGAGTGCAGTGGCACAATGAGAACTCACCATAGCCTCAACCTCCACAAGCTCAAGTGATCCTTCCACCTCAGCCTCCAGAGTAATTAAGACTACAGGGGAGCACCACCACGCCCAGTTGTTGTTGTTATTATTATTTTGTAATGACGGGGTCTCACTATGTTGCCCAGGCTGGTCTTGAACTCCTGGGCTCAAGCAGTCCTCTTGCCGTTGGCTTCCCAAAGTGCTGGGATTACAGGTGTGAGCCCCTGTACCTGGCCAAAAACTGTAGTTTTATAGTAAGTCTTGAAGTTGGGTAGTTTCAATCCTCCAAGTTGGTTCTTCTTCAATATGATGTTGGCTATTTTGTTTTTCTTTTGCCTTTTTATACAGACTTTAGAATCAGTTTGTAGATATCATACATGTGCTTCTCCAAATGCACAACTCTGACACAGTGGTATGGAACAGGTATTTAATTATTTAATTTACCCATTCACAGATGAGTTGAGGCCCAAGGCATTTAGGGGTTTGTCCAATGTCATGAAGAGATTCAAATTCAGGTATTCCATGGCAAAGTCCCCAGCATTTTTCCCTTTCTGCTGTATCTCTAAATAGAACAATCAAACATGCATAGGCACTGACTTAAAAATTAGTCGGTTGCCTAGTATCCCTGGCCTGCGTGCAAAACAGAACCCAGGATTTATCAGAGACATGGGTTTACTGCACAGTAACCTGCTTGCAAAGCTATCAACAGTTCAGAGTGACTGGAAAGCTGACAGCTTGTGGTGCTAAGAGGGTTGGGAATGAGGAAACTTCACATGCCAGAAATAAAAGTGGTCAAGCTGTTAGGATGTGACTGCCTAAATCAGCCTTTAAAAACCAAACTTGGCTCACTGCAACTATCATCAAAACACTGAGAGACCAAGTAAATTGTCTGTACTAAAATATAGCTATCCCTTGGTCTTAAATCCTTCGCTATTTCGCAAGTACATCTCTAAAGCTGAGTGGAAAATTATTCTCTCATATCGTATATAACATGTGACACACTTCTTCCCAGATGGAGTCTAAAAAAATCTATTTTTCTATATATTTTTTCTTATTAAAAAAATAACACAGGTTTTAGGAAAGAATTCAAGAGTACAGAAAACTCTAAAGAGAAAAAAAATCATTACCTTCTTATCACATAGAGATAACCACGATTACTAGTTCAGTATTTGCCTTCTCTCTCTCTCTTTTTTTTTTTTAGTAAAAGCATCTTATTTAAGGTTTTATTTATGGGGTGTATGACTTTTTTTATTTTTATTTTTTGATTTATTGTAGAGACTAGGTCTCATCAAGTTGCCCAGGCTGATCTCTAACCCGCAGGCTCAGGCAATCCACTCGCCTTGGCCTCCCAAAGTGCTGGGATTACAGACTGAGCCTCTGAGCCTAGCCTATCAGTATTTTCCTTCTAATGTTTGTTGCATGCTTATATCTGGTATCTAAGGATTGCTCATTTTAATTACTTTTCATTAGCTATTTTTCACTTGGCCCACCATTTGTAGATGTGTGTATATCTGCATTTTTTGGGTTATATCATCACGAGTATTTCCTATAACATTGAATATACTTCAAGAATATGACTTTCAATGGTGGCATGATAGTCTATCATATGACTCCATAATTATTCATTTAACAATGCTGCAACTGTTAGAAAATTGGCTATTATAATTATATTCTCAAAGCACAGGTTTGTACATGTCTCCAGCCATATCTCCCTATTTCAAACTTGTCCTTTAGAAAGGACAAGGATGCTTTCTGTTGTAGGAGACAGCCCTCTTCAGATTTTGTTGTCAGTTTTGTCAAAACATGTATGTTTTTAACACATTAGTGCCATATTCTTCCCACTGTCTTCACATCTGAAAACAATGTGAGACACTTATCTTGTCTCTTTTCCATCAATTTGTTTGTTTTTACCCTTTTGGTAGCTCTTAGCCAGTTATAAATATCTTTTTTCCCCCAAGTTAAGATAGATATGTGGGACAGTGACCTTTAAAAGAAAGTCCTCTAATGAAAGCTAAACCAAAGAACTGTCAAAAAAATAAAAATAAAAAACACCAATACAGACTTGTCACTAACAAAGACCTGCCAGTCAGAACTTGCCCATGGTTTAGATGCTTTTCTGCATAAGGATTTCTGAGATGACCTGAAAAATGTTCTCTTCTAATACCAGTAGGATAAATATTCTCACTTTTGAAATGTATAAATCTAAATCCAAGAAAATGATAATGAAATGAAAAAAATAAGTTTCTCTTTCTCTCAGAATATATAAGGCTGAATGACTGGATCCTTTCTTTTTGCCATCCTTATGACATTTTTCTGCTCATTTTATCAAATCTTCAGTACAATCAACTGAATTGAGTCATTGAAATCCTCTCAGGCACTACACTAACTGTATACATATTCGTTGCATTACTCTTGATGTCCTGAATGTCATCAAATATCTTCCATTCAATATTTCCTTTATTTTCGGGTAAAGAAAAAAAGTCATTGAGGGCCAGATCAGGTGAATAGAAAGGGTGTTCCAATACAGTTATTTGTACAGTGCTACCAACATAAGCACTTGGTGGCAAGTACGCAAACTTAATTGTCATATCTCAACAAATAATAGCAACTGCTTTGATGGCCATTGCAGGAAAAGTGTTCCAAAATTGCTTTGATGGGTGGACTAGGTACTGGTGTCAGTGCATAACTTCCCAAGGGAAGTATTTGAAGGTGACCGTAATGATATTCAGCAGTGAGGTATGTAGCACTTTTCCTAGGAAGGTTCGTGAACCTAATTGTCAGACCTGACCCTGTGTGTGTGTGTGTGTGTGTGTGTGTGTGTGTGTGTGTGTGTGTGAGTGTGTGTGTGTGTGTGTGTGTGTTGTTTGTTTGCTTGTTTGAGTCAGGGTCTCATTCTGTCACCCAGGCTTGAGTGCAGTGGCATGATCACTGTTCACCAAAGCCTCAATCTCCTGTGCTCAGGCAATCCTTCTACCTGGCATGGACTACAGGCATGCATTACCATGTCCACCTAATTTTTGATTTTTTTTGTAGAAACAAGGTCTTACTATGTTGTCCAGGCTGGTCTCAAACTTGTGGATTCAAGCAATACTCCCACTTCATCCTCCTGAAGTACTAGGATTACAGGCATGAGCCATCATGCCTGGCCTCAACTATGTTTTTATAACAATGTTTAAAACTTATATATAAAGTGTCTTAGGATAGAGTTGATAATTGATTCTCTACTGGTATAATTTTAGAGTCACCCTAGAGTGCGCCAATCTCAATATAGTTTCCCACAGGCTCAGTCACTTCCATTTTACTTATTCATAAAAATGTAGCCCTTATTACAAGAAAAGAATGCTATAGACTAAAATTCCTTGTAGATTAATTTAAAAGACATCAACAAAATATTAACAAGTCAAACCAGCAATATACATAAAGAACAACAATGTGAAATTTATTCTAGGAATACAAGGCTAGTTTAACATTTGAAATCAATAAGTGTAACCCATCATATTAACAGAATAAAGAAAAAATACAATATGACCACCTCAGTAGATGAAGAAAAAGTAATTAGCAAAATGCTATATCCATTTATGATAAAAGAAATGCTAAGCAAATTGGGAGCAGAAGGAAACTTTCTCAATCTGATGAAAGACAGCTACAAAAAACGTTGAGCTAACATCAAATTAGCCAAACTCTGAACATTCTCTCACTAACAATGGGGACAGGTAAGGATGTCTTTTCTCACCACTTCTGTTCAAAGTGGTGCCAAAGGTCCTAATCCATGCAAAAAGACAAAAAGAAGACAAAAAAGACATAAGGATTAAGAAAGAAGTTAAACATTCTCCATTTGTAGATGACATAATTTTGTAAGTAGAAAGTCCTAAACAATGGAAACAAACAAAACAAAAAACTACTAGAACTAAAACATCAGTTTAGCAAGGTTTCAGGATGTAATCAGACTTAAGTCCAGTCACTCGTTGCCCAAAAACCAAACTCTAAAAGGGAAAACAAGTTTTATTCAAGAGCCAGCAACCTGAGGAGATGGCAGTCTAACGTCATAAGAAGACTATCTTGGCCGGACATGGTGGCTCACGCCTATAATCCTAGCATTTTGAGAAGCCAAGGTGAGAGGATTGCATGAGCCCATGGGTTCGAGTAACTTGGTAAGACCTCATCTCTACAATAAAGCAAAAAATTAGCCAGGCGTGGTGGTGTGTGCCTGTAGTTACATCTACTTGGAAGGATGAGGCAGAAGGATCGCCTGAGCCCAGCAGGTCAAGGCTGCGGTGGCCATGAGTGTGTCCAGCCTAGGCGACAGAGGGAGACTCCAACTGAAAAAAAAAAAAAAAGAAGAAGAAGATCACCTTGAATTTTCCAGCTGGTTAGAAGGGATTCTTAAAGGGAAACTTGGTATGGGAGATGTCCATGAGTGGCATAGGGCACAGGTCTGGGTATCCTGTTCTAATGGTTTATCTTGGGTAGTGGCCCTCCAGAGGTCTGGTTGGTGCTATCTCAGCTGCAATCAGGTTATGGATTAACTGTCTTTTGATTCCCCCCAAACGAGAGGGTCCTGCAATCAGGACTTCAGTCCTGGTCTATTTTAGGATTAGCCTCTGGAATTCTTAAGCGGGCATGTGATCACGTATGCATGTATTACGGAGGATGGAGGAGGAAGAAATAAGGAAAAAGAAAGACAAAAGGTTTTGGGGTTTTTTGGGTTTTTTTGTTTTTGAGTTGGAGTCTCACTCCATCACCCCAGAGTTGACCTGCTGGGCTTCAGTGATCCTTCCGCCTCAGCCTTCCAAGTAGCCGGAACTACAGGTGCACCCTACCATGCCCTGCTAAATTTTTTGTGATTTATTGTAGAGACAAGATCTCACCAAGTTACCCAGGTTGATCTCAAACCCCTGGACTCAGGCAATCTTCTTGCCTCGGCCTGTCAAAGTGCTGGGATTACAGGTTTGAGCCACCGTGCCCAGCCCAAAAGGGTTTTGTTTTTTTTTAAAGGGGGGTGGGGAGTGATTAAAAAAAATGTTTTGAGGCAACCCCCTTGGGTCCCCTTCCACTGTGGGAGCTTTTGTCTCCCCTCAATAAATCCTGCTTTCTCACCAAAAAAAAAAAAACAAACAACAACAACAAAAAAAAACATGTTTTGAAGGAAGATTCTTGGTTACAAGGGTATAAGTTCAACATACAAAAATCAATTGTATAATATTTCTATATACTAACAACAAACAATTGTGAAGAATTTTTAAAATACCACTGCACTCCAACCTGGACAACAAAGTAAGACCCCAACTCAAAATAAATAAATAAATAAATAAATAAATATGACAGATGAGGCAACCTTGTTTAGCAAAAGCCAGTCTTGCTGGTATCTGGTATATGAAAGACCCTGGTCTATCCTGCCCGTCTCATCTCCTCCTTGCCACATGTAACCAGTGTTAGAATTGTAGATCCATAAGAAATGGAGAGAACATCTCCTCAGCCAAAAGACTATGTAAGAGAGGTTGAGTGACTTGGAAGAATCCCTACCTGGGAAGTAGCATAAGAACTAGAATTTGGATGTTCTAACTCCCAATCCAGAATCAAAAGGCTTATCTATAATGATACGCTGTTATTAAAGAATTTTTTTTGTTTGAATGAGAGGAAAGAAACTCGATGCAAACTGTTAAACCCCATGTGCTTAGCAGAGTGGGATGCTGGGAGTGTGTGAGATATGCCCTCCCTCCATACCACTTGAGAAACACTGTCCATAGAACATATTTATTATTTTAACCCTCTGCTCCTCCTACCCCATAACAGATGCCCAGAACATGCTTGGAATAACATGGAGTTTATTGGAAGGATATCGTTGAGGTGGTTCACAGAATCAAAGGAAAAAATACTAGAATCAAAGATGTACTGATAATTTTAGGGACTAGATTTGTGGATACAAATCCCATTGACATGCTTTGTTTCTTGTCTCTCTTTTTTTCTTTTCTGTTAGATAGTTCCTCAGAAATTTCATACTAATATTAAAGTTCTTGCAATTACAGGACTCGTGGTTATTCTTATAAGCTCATCAGAATGACTTATATTTATATTGTAGTGCACAGAATTTTTCTTATTTTTTCCTTGTAGTGCACTTGGAAAATGTACTATTAAACAACATTGTAAAAGGCAATTCCTTGACACTTAATGGTAGATTTTTCCTGAGGCAAGTTATCACGCTTATCTCAATCTGTCTTACACCGGTTTATTTATGTATTAGATTCCCTCCCCTCCATAGTATTTCTTCCAGCTTCAGAGATACCACTCCTCCTGAGTATCACTGCATTTTATTGGCATCCTCACCAGCTAAGAAGCTTACCCTGAACGTCACTTTCTGCTGTTTATATTACGAAAACAACAGGTATTTTTTCACACACGGCCTGCCCCGCCAACTACCACTCCTTGTTGTGTGTGGGATGGTGGGAAAGGCAGTCATGGGCTGCTCCCTGGACCCTTGCAGCCTGCATTAAAAAAACGTACCTTGGGCCTGGAACATTTCCTTTCATGGAGGAGACCTCACGGCCTGTGCCGGACTGATTACCTTCTTTGGGAGAATCTTTCCCTGTTCGGGGCTCGCTGTGTACTTCTTTGTTCTGCTTAAAGTATATGTGTCATGGGGCACCTGGCCAACACCATAGCTGGGGAGGACATGGGTTCTCTGCCTGCTGGAGAAGAGAGGTGCACGCAGATCATCTTGTGGCGTCTGCAAGATGAGACCAGCTGGCCATGGGGGACCGGCGCCTGCTACTAAAGATGAACTTGTTCTGTCTTTTCTCTATAGGGAATGCCTTGTTCCAGCCAGTGTCTGTGTGAGTTGTTTCTTTTTGGCGATCCTGACCTGTAAACCAAGTAGTGGGTTGACATCTGGGGCCTGCTGCTCCTGGTGACAGGTACGATTATGCTCTTTCCTATCCTCTCCGCTGTGGGATTCTCCCCTGGGGGCAGTGACAGGTGTCACGTGTTCAGTGGAGGGAGATGTTGGGAGTGTGTGAGATATGCCCTCCCTCTACACCACCTGAGAAACATGGTAGAGAACATATTATTTTAACCCTCTGCCACTCCTACCCCGTAACAGATGCCCAGAACATGTTTGATGAGCTGAATTGACCTGAAATAAACATCACCTCAAAGAGTCACTCAGGTCAAAGATCCAATCGGGCAACGCTAAAGGGTAGCAGCTGGACTCCCAGAGTTGTTTCTGTAGTATCTTCTCTAGGGAAGAGGAGGTTGCTCCCTCACCATACCCCCGTGTCCCCAGGGACAAAGATGGCTCACCTGAGGCAGCCAGCCCCACAGCCTGACTATTATTGCTGCCCTGGAGATGGAGTCATGCCCTAAAGAGAATAAGAATTGAGGTTCCCAGACCCCTCGCCCCAATTGCATTTTCTGTGACATCAGGACTGGATTTTGTTCATTTCTAGCCAGGTTCTGATCTATTAGCACATCCAGAGACCTGGAAGGGACAGGCATCCCTAGTTAAGAGGCTAACAAAATCAATGAATGCCTTGTAATCATTACTTGCTTGCCCAGGAGGTTAAGATGAAGCGTTGGCCCAGCGTGGTGGCCAACGTCTGTAATCCCAGCACCTTGGGAGGCTGAGGCAGGAGGATTATTTGAGCCCAGGAGTTCAAGACCAGCTTGGGAAACATAGCAAGACCTTGTCTCTATCAAAAAAATCACAAAATTAGCCGGGCATAGCGGCATGTACCTGTAGTCCCAGCTACTTGGGAGGCTAAGGCAGAAGGATCATCTGAGCCCAGGAGGTCAAGGCTAAGATAAGCCATAATTGTGCCACTGCAGTCCAGTCTGGGGGACAGGGTGAGACCCTGACTCAAAATAAATAAATAAATAAAAATTTTAAAAATAATAAAGTAGGCCAGGAGCAGTGGCTCATGCCTGTAATCCCAGCACTTTGGGAGGCCTGGGCAGGAGGACTGCTTGAGTCTAGCAGTTCGGGACCAGCCTGGGCATCATGGTGAGACCTCGCCCCTACAAAAAAATAAAAAAATTAGCTGGGTGTAGTGGCTAATGCCCATAGTCCCAGCTTGGGAGGCTGAGATGGAAGGATTGCCTGAGCCCAGGAAGTCGAGGCTGTAGTGAGCCATGATCTTGTCACTGCACTCCAGCCTGGGCAACAGAGTGAGTCCTCAACTCAAAAACAAACAAAAAACCAAAAAACATGTAAAATAAAATGAAGTGGCGTAAGAACACTGGGTTGGGGGCTTGCAGAATGGTGCTGACATTTATTGGTGGTTCCAGAATGTGCAGTACAGGAATAACAAACACAAAGGGAAGATGCAGGCATTGGCTTTTGTAATGTGGATACAGCTATGGTTACATCCACAAAGCTCTTGTTTTCTAACTCAAAGCTGTCTTCCTTGCTCCTACCACAGACGTATGACTTACTCACTAGGACAAATCATGGAGTCCCTATAAAAATGCTTTGCCAGAGATTTCTACAGGAAGAAGACCCAGCAAAACCTGTTTTTCCTGCTCAGTGCACCAAGCATTTGGGGGGATGTGACGGAAATTGCATATACAGAAAGTATGCTGTTAGTGTATTAGCAAGGGTGACCTATTCTTTTAGGCTATTCAGAGAAATGACTGTCATTTGCAGTGATTTTAGTCAACCGCTCTCTCTGTCATTTTGTATAATTAGGGATGGCCATTTTCTCAAGGATGGCAAAACATGCTGGGATTCAAGCTTTCTTTTTTTTTTTTCCTCCCATAGAACAGCTCCGTTTCTGTAGCCTTCAGAACGTTAATGGTCTTTGAGCAGACCGAGTCATTGAGGTAGCAGCGGCGATGTCAACTCGGAACATGAGGGTAACCAGGCAGAGTGACAGGCACAGCTGACAAGTGCGATCAGCTCCGTGGGCGGAGGAGGACTGAGTGACAGAGCTGTTTGCTGAATGTCCTACCTGTCCATCACCTGGTGCCAAAATGCCCCCTTGGATATCTGGCCTCTTATTTTTTTCCTCCAGAGATCAGAGTCCCTGAGGATTCCAAAGCTTGTGTATTTTAACGTGTCAGAGGAGGATGTGATAAAATAAAATTCTCCTGCCACACAGGGTGAAGGGAATTTAAATACGTAATTGTTTTCGGCAGTTGCTTTGTTCCAGCTCTACCCTTTTACCCACTGCTCTGAGAAATGGTTTCATTTAGCCAAACTCTTCCCCTCCTGCCTCGACCACAGGCTTTTTCAAAACATCAGCCACATGGCTCCGCCTCATTAGCATCTTTGTTTGTGTACCAGCATCATTGATGATATCAATTCTAGCTCTGGGAGTATGGTTTGTTCATACATTAACCATCATTAGGAGCAAACAGCAAATGACTTCTCTAAGGAGCAAAGCCTGTTCCCCGAGCTGACACTTAGAGCCTAAGAAATGGAATTCCTTCCAGGTACTGTTTATGCCTGATACTTAAGCTTTGTTTTACACCAGCTCTGGTGTATGCTCCAGAGTTTAGACAACTAATCCCTGATACCAGTGTAGAAAGAGGTTTTGTTGTTGTTTCATGAGATTCATAAACAGTGTCCTTGTCCCAGAGTCTTCTGTGCGTGTATGTGTGTGTGCAAATATATGAGGTACCTGAGAAATTGTTCACACGTATTCAATGTGCCGCTATTACGTCAGGGTATTCATGGTGGCCATCACCCCGGTACAACACATTTTTTAAAGTATAGTCCTCCTACCCCATCAAACATTAAATGTATTCCTTCTATCTTACTGTATGTTTATACCCAAGAATCTTCATTTTTTATGCCTTTTAGCTGTTTCATATCGTCATTAAGTCATCTTATCGGTAGCATCTTGAGATTAAATGAAGTCTTGGCTCGTCCACATTTCAATTTCTACAGCTAAATTTTTTTAGAAAAGAAGAACATATACATTACAAAACAATTCTGTTGTTGTAGATCTGCTATCTAATAAGTGATGGGTTTATTAGATAAAAATCAAACCATTACATTGCTAACGTTGGAGGGATATGATTCAGAACAATTCCAATAGTGGTTGCTTTCTCAAGTGAATTCCTGTGATTTTATTTATCCGAGTGCTGAAAGATCTACTTCTGAAGAATTATGGACTGTGGATATGGTGTGACTGAATCAAACCCTTCAGCTGATTCATTTTCCCAGTCATCTAAAGATTGCAATGCCAAGCAATCCATCAATTACTGAATTGTCAATACTTTTTACTAACTAACTCATATTTGCTTTATGTTTGATTGATTTCTTAGGCCAAGGCCATTAATAGAACAAAAATGAGTCAGAAACAGTAGATTCCACGAAGCACGCAAAAACATGGTCAGAAGTCTTACTCCTCATGTTTTCAGCTTATCTATGATCATCTGTAAATGGTGACAGACACTTTATTTGTGATCTAACGGTCCTATTATTTTATTTTTATTTTTGTTTGAGTTGTGGGGTACAGGTGAAGATTTACAACATAAGTAAGTTGCATGCAGGTGAAGTTTGGGCTTCCAACAAGGCCCTCTTTCCCCTGATAGTGGACCTGGTATCCAGTGTGTTGCCATGTGTCCCCTAACCGTCCCTGCCACCCTTAGCAGTGTCCAGCACTCTTAAGTGGATCTTGATCACTGATCACATGAGCACAGTCTTCAGTTTTTATTCCTGTGATATGAACTGTCCTATTATTAAGTGATTAACAAAAAAAATCATATTGTTTTAGTTTGGTGTCTTAGGCAAAACATATCACGGACATAATGATGGGAATAAACCTTTCGTCTGCCAACAGTTCAAAGTTGTCCAAACTCTTCTTCACATGTGGTCCAGACAGAAAAATTCCCATACTGTGGTTGACAGCCTGAGGGCCAGTGTGAGAGAGGGTCCTTGGGAAGCACCTTCCAGGCCCCAGGGAAAGGCCTGGCACTGTGCAGAACTCTCAATACCCATAAATGGGACCTTATTTGGAAATACGGTAGTTGCATATATAATCTACTTAAGAAGAGGTCATACTGGAGTAGAGCAGGCCCTTAATTCAACCTGGTGTCCTTGGAAGATGGGAAGACACAGACACATATGGGAAAGCGGCCCCACGATGATGGAGGCAAAGGTCAGAGTGTGATGACAAGCCAAGGAACACCAAGGATTGCCAACAGATACCGGAAGGTAGATGAGGTAAAGGAAGACAGGTTCTCCGCTACAGGTTCTAGAGAGATCATGGCCATGCTGCCATTTTGATTTTAGACTTGTAGCCTCTATAACTACAAGACAATATATTTCTGTGACTTTAATCCACCCAGTTTGTGCTATTTGTTACAGCAGCCCTAGGAAACGAATATTCTCATCACGTCCAAGACTGAACCAAACAATCTTTCCTTGCCAATAACACTAACTTGTTTCTCCTCCTAAGTTACTTTTTCAAATAATGGCTTCACAGACTACAGCCTCCTCAATCATACAAGCCAGAAACTTGGATTCATTTTATACTCTTATTCATGCTTTTCATCTTATAAGCCACCACATTTTGCTAATTCTATCCCCCATCCAGCTTTCTTTTTAACATCTTAGTCACTGGAGCAACTTCCAAAGCACTTTTTCTTTGCCTTTCTTGCATTCACAATTCATTCTTAATAAGTATTAAAGTACTTATAATAATAATAGCTACCCTTTACTGAGAGTTCACTTTGTGCCTGAAAATGTGTTATGGTTTTTTCACAAATATTTGATCTTCACAACAATTTTAGGTGGTATCTTCAAAATGATTATCATTTGAAGATTATAATAGTCATCTTTTTAGATCAGAAACTGTTTGGGGAGCAGAAATAGTTTTATGGATTAAAAAACTGGTGCCCAAATTAGCAAAGCTACCAAATGTCAAAGTTGGGAATATGAAGTCTTATCCACTCTGTTATACTCCCTGGGGCACATCATGTTACCGCCTTAAAATTCAAAAGTACTGGCATGTCAATCAGGCCACCGCTATGTTACTCTATAAATTCCTCTACAGTCCTGTGTTTTGGATATACAAGCCTACCCATCATTCCCTGAACATGCAGATTCACTTTCCTGCCCTTACGGCTTTAGCTGTGCAGTTCCCTAAATCTGGAAAGCCAACAAGTTTTCACTGCCTGAAACCTTTCATATACCTAAATGCTGAGCTTACCTATGGCCTATTTCACCAACACCCCGAGTCCAGAATCACCCATTCCTTCCTCTGGATTGCCTACTTTGAACTTAGGTCATTTCACCTCACTTTATAGCTCATCATTTGCATGTTTATTTCTACCATCATCTTGCTGGTTTCTTAATTCAAGGGCTATGTCATTTAATTTTGTCATTTAGTTTCCTCTCATATTTTATAACAGTGCTTCAATAAATGTTTATTGATTTGAATTGCTAATAACAGCAATAGTAATTATGACCAGAATGTTAGCAAGTCTGCTAGACATTCACATGCAACCATTTCAGTAGCATTTGAGAAATAAAGTTTTTTATTTAAAAATGTTGTATCAGTTTGCTTTTCCCCACAACTGAAACTAAACTTCTTAATCTATTTACCTATTTTGATGCAATACGAGAAGCTTCATTTTAAACACTTGTCCATTTCTATTCAAGGTGATGTTTCCATGTGATGGAGACTCCTTTATTGTGCGGTAATATCAAAATCTATTCATTATCTTTTAGATAATAAAGTGCTTGTAAGGAACAGGGGGGGCATCCACGTGGTCTCCTTCTCTCCAGAAGACATTCCCTTCACCCCTGGATCTTGAAGCTGGTCTACTCTTTTTGAGATTATGTCTCAGCTAGTTTGAACCTAACCTGGTACTCTGTTACATTTCATGACAGCAGGTCGGATGGAATTGAAAATAGTACGTGCACCTCACTGCCCTTATGGTTCTGGCAGCTTAAATCTCACCTTCATTTATTTTGGAGTCTCTGAGAACTGACATAAGATCAAATCCTGTGCTTTTGGGCAAATGAAAGAAACCCAAAGAAGAAAGCAGAGAAGAAACTAAATGAGCCCCATGGGAAACCAAACCAGAGTGGACATTCTGGCAAAGTGGCAGAATAACTTTCTGCTTAAATGAGAAACTATGTAGAAGTCAGTCATGTGCAAATAATTAAACAAAATGGTTATAAGTGTGGGTGCCTTAATAAGGAACAGACTGAAGAAAATGATTAGGAAATAATTAAAAGGAAAACAGTATATTCCACGAAGCAACAGTGTGATGAAAAATTAAACGATCACTCCTTCCCCTTGGGCTTCATTTTTTTCTAGTTGGAAAAATATCCCTATTTCTGACTGTAATTTTACATATCTAGAACATTGAATTTATTGACAGAAAGTATATTTTCCATCTAATCGGAGACCTCCTAAAAAAGAAAGAAGAAGAAGAAGGAAAAAAAAAAGGAAAAAAAGAATGTTGTACACATCAGAGCTACCCTAGAGACTCAGCTGTTCATAACTCTGCATGAATAGGGGAGAAAGTGCCATATTTCCATTAAAGAGCAACACAGTTGGTTAAAGAATGAACAAAAGGCAGCATTTCTTCATTAGTGTCATTGCAGGAAGCCGATGCTGGGAAAGCTGGAAGCCATCAAGTGGGATATTGCAGCAATAAAACTGAATGAAAAAATGAAATGCTCCATTCTCTTGTCAATCTCATATCGTTGTCTGTTTCTTTTTAATATACTAGGCACTACCCTGGTAAGCTAATGCATATTTGCAGTTTCGTTTTGTGCTTGGTAATTGTGCTATGGGCACTTATTCATTTGACAGAATTTATTTTAAATGAAGGAAACTGGCAGGCTGGAAGGAAAAAAACCAATGTTGCCAAATCACCAATTAAGGAAACTGCCAGAGGGAAAACTGGACCTGGGACCGATATCAGTAAAAATGATAGAAGGATGCTACGCTTCAGAAGACATTTTGAAGTGACACTTAATGAAGGAGATAAGGGCAGGGGGCTACAAAGGGGTTAATCCATATGACTGCCAAAGTTAGACCCTGAAATAGTCACGATGGGGTACAGTCATTTTTGCAAAGTTTTGTGCATCCAAACAACAAAGGTATTCAATTTTGCTACCGTTGATGGAAAGGCTGATTCTCCCTCTGTAAGTGGAGGAAGTCGGCCTCATAAGCAATTTGTACAAAGCTTTTGGTTGTGAAAGCATGTCACTTAGGTAGGCAGTAGAAAGATGAAAATGAATGCACTGTAGTCCTGGTCTGCCCTCACAGGTCTCATAATCTAGCAAAGGAAAGGGCAGATACACAAGCTAATTGCAGGTAGCCCCAACGAAGCAGCAGAACATTCTTCCACCTTTCCCACTGAGTCACGCATCAGCGTCAGGGTTGCCTTTCTTTCTCTATCTTCCTCACTCTTTTTTTTTTTTTTTTGAGTTGGAGTCTCACTCTGTCACCCAGAGTGGAGTGCAGTGGCCGCTTCCGGCCACTGCAGCCTCGACCTGCTGGGCTCCAGCGATCTTTCCACCTCAGCCTTCCAAGTAGCCGGAACTACAGGTGGATGCTACCACGCCCGGCTATGTTTTTTTTTTTTTTTTTTTGTAGAGATGAGGTCTCACCAAGTTGCCCAGGCGGGTCTCGACCCTGCGGGCTCAGGCAATCCACTCACCTCAGCCTCCCAAAGCGCGGGATTACAGGCTGAGTCACCGAACCTGGCTTCCCTCACTCTTCTTTCCTGCAGAATCCTTGATTTGTTCAGTTTCTCCAGTCTCTCCCCCAGCCCAAGGCCCAGCTCCATCTGGAGGAGCAGTGCCAAATCCTGCATGTCTTGGAATTGCGGAAGAGGCTTTCGTTTCTCTGTACTCACTAGTGAATATGCCCTTTCCCTTCTGCTAACATTGATTGCTTCTCATGGATGAACTCCAGTGAATTATTATACTAACCAAGTCCTTGTCTCTTTGCTTTACCAAAGATTCCTCTCCCAAGAAAGTGTAAAGGAGGAGAAGATGAGGGTCTTGCCATAGATAACACACATCAAAATAGTACATGCATGTGAAGAAAGTCCTGAGCATTTTGGAGATGGCATCATGGAAGACTTCATGGAAGAGGTGACATGAATTGAGTGGGAGGTTTGTGCACAACACTGTGCTATACACCATCAAATGGCAAAATGTAGGATATGACTCCCATCCTGAAGAAGCTTTGAATCTAGCCAAAGAAAAAAATAAACGCACGTGAAATAAGAAATACAAGACAATGTATAGTTACATGTGTGATACACACGCATTGAAATTCTTGGAATTGAAATTTATTATCCTATTTCTGGTCCAAATCAGACTAAGGTGAGGCAAAAGAAGCTTAGCTATTTGCTTCTGGAAGATAATTCTGTGAACCAACAGTTTACATATCAAGACAAACAGTTTGAGTCACAATATTCACTTAAGACCCTTGTTGCCAGGCCCGATGGCTTATGCCTGTAATCCCAGCACTTTGGGAGACGAAGACAAGAGGATTGCCTGAGCCCAGGTGTTCAAGACCAGCCAGGGCAAAAAAAAATTAGCCAGGCTTGGTGGTATGTGCCTGTAGTTCCAGCTACTCAGAAGACTGAGGTGGAAGGATCGCCTGAGCCCAGCAGGTCAAGGCTGTGGTGACTTTGAGCGCGCCACTGCATGTCACTAACTCTGCTCACTCTCAACTAATTCTCTGCCTTGCAAGATCCTGCCTTAATCACCCAGCCCTGGCCCTAAAATACTAAAAATATCTTTCCCTAATTTTCCTCCTCGGAGACAATATTACAATGGTCCAGATGGTACTCTCTCCTTTATTGCAGTGAGTCTAATAAGTTTAGCTTCGTCAAAAGCTTTTTCTGGTCGTCTTTTTGGGGATTGACAAGACAACTGAATAATTTTCCAAAAAGATGTCTGGGCTACCTAGTAATTTCTGCCACCATATAGCTTGTGCATAAATACTTCCTTTATTTCTTAATGTGTCTGAGGATGGAGACCATGACTGAAAGACCATACAGCTAAACCACTAATAAAATGTGAGAGTAAAGTCTGAACAGTGTCAGGATACTCACTGGGGAGGCACTTTTGAGGCACTGGTGATGGGACTGACTGGAGCTGAGAGCTGGATATGGCTTTGGATATGGTTTTGTAATCTCATCTAACTTCCTGGGATCCATTAGCCAAGGTTCCTCCTGGTAAAAGATCTTCAATCAAGTCAGTGCTTAGGGATCAGATACACACTGAATTGTGACAAACCAGGGGTGGAAAAACACTCTGAGGGAGCCAGTTTGTAAGGGAGCTACACCCCCATTCCCCCATCCCCAATCCTTCCCTGCTTGCTTAAGTGATGTCTTGTTTTCACTGCCAACACCTGCATCCTCAAGGTCACATGACCACCAGCACCAGCCTGCTTCAAGGCCACGTCTCAGGGCTACAGGACCACCGGCACCTGCTTTCTCAGGACTACATACACTACATGATCACCAGACTCTAGCTATGGAGTATAAGAGGGACCCACCAAAAGAACCAGCTGCTGGTTCTTCTACAAGGGCCAGTCTTTCCTTCCTTTCTCTCTAATAAATTTTCTTCTCTTTACCTAACTTCTCTTTTTCTCCGCACTTGCCTTACACAATTGACAGAGAGGGTAAGGCACAGAAAATTCATCCTAAGGTGAGAGAATGTATGGAACGAGCATCGGTAGCTAGGGTCAATGCAAGTGCAGGTGTGTGCAGTCTTTGGTCCCGGGACTTAATCAGGCCTGGTGACCTTGGGGCACACACACACACCCTGGGAAGTGTGTAGCACTGAAAGAGCTGTCTCACTGGACTCAACAGCACCCCAAGACTCAAGTAACCCTGCTGTGGGAGTCCCCTAAAGGGGTGAACCAACGGAAGAAGCTTTTCTCCAGCTCAACCTCAAAATCAGGGAGACTGAGGCACAGAGAACTGTAAGCAATGAGGATTGAATATCTTTTCCTTGGCAGGGACAGAGGTCCCCAGCGGGGGTGCATGTCAGAGTAGCAGAGGCCAGAGAAAGTGGCCCTGAAACATGAACATACATTGGATACCACCCACCCCAGATCCTCAGAAGGTCTAGGGGGCTGGGATTTTATAAGGACACAGAATTGGTTGTCTGAGTCATCAAAGCCAAGAATTAACAAGATTTAGGTTTGACTGCTAAAGAATCCCAAGCTTGAGTCTACACACTGGTGATGCTTGCAAACATTTGAGACACATCACGTAAAATCCACTGATTTCAAGATGATTTCCTGCAGGAGCCCTGGTGGGAGAAAGGTGGCTCAGGGGTGGCGACCGTCGTGCATACCAATGGAGGAAAGGGCAGAGGACAATTACTTCAATCTGGGTTTCTTTTACCCATTGAATTTCTGCTCTCCATAGACTGATCATACCGGGGAGACAGTTAAGAGCATAAGAAATTCTAAAATAATAGAAGAGCCAGTGGGAACTGGGAGGCTCACAGAAAAACATTTGTGGCAGAGAGGTAGATTACCTGAGAAGACTGGTAAAGGGTGAGGGAAGAGCTTTTATCAAAATCTCTGTTTGGTTCTATCCATCTGCACATGTCCATCGTTTCTAGCTTGGTACCCCAGCAAGCAGTGCAGCCGCTGGCTCGGAGTCTTTGTCCTTGGGAGTAGAGAGGGAAGGCAGAAGAAGGAGTGACGATTCTGTCACATCTTTTGACCTCATCTCTGGACGTTAATAAACATCCCAGCCTTTCCACGGAAGCTCAAACTTCAAAGGATCTGCCCCATTGAACTGGGAGAATGGTAGGAATGAAGAAAATAACTGGCCATTCTCTACCAATGCTCGTTCCATACTTTCTTTTGCCTTGGGTAAGTTGCTTTCTCTATATACATTAGCCCATTTTGCATTGCTATAAAGAAATACCTGAGCCTGAGTAATTTATAAAGACAAAGGTTTTGGTGAAGCCTCAGGAAGCTTACAATCACGGCGGAAGGCAAGGGGGAAGCAGGTGTGTCACATGGCGAGAGCAGGAAGAGAAAATGCTAGGCTCTTTTCTTTTTTTTTTAAAAGACAAATATTTTAATCTGGTTTCCCCATTTTATACTAAATCATTAATACAGGTCACAAATTGCATTTATTCGTAGACATCTAGAAAACAAAAGTGTATAGCTCTCTCTCTAGACCTTATTAATAAATTTTACTTGGACAAGAGAACTTGTGCCACAACAGCTTGAACAGCATGATTAAAGACTGCAGCACTCTCAAGAGTGGTCACAGATATGGACAGTGTGTGAAGAAAAGTTGCACCTCAGAGCCGATCATGATCAAGTTAAAAACACCTGGCATACAGCATACATGCTAATACATTTCCTTCAGGTCATGACCAGCATGAGAAAAATCAGGACATAGATACTCAGCAAATGCTCTGTAAATGTGTACAGCAATATGCTGCATTTAAGGTTAAAACCAGATCCTACTTTAGTGTTAGCATCAAACCCTTAGGAGCAAAAAAAAAATGGTCTCCTTTCCCATTTACACACATCAAAAACTATTCACACTTAGGGCTGGGTTGGGCTGGGCAGCTCGTCACAAAACCCAGCAGGTCCTTGCCTGGAAGAAAACAGGGCTAATACTGAAGGTCTTTCACATCTGGTGCACACCTGACTTCTGGCTATACGAATTTCATTTACTGGTCGTTAAATAAAACCAGGAAAAAGCAAGGCAGGTCTCTGGGAATCTCATCCTTTCCATAAGGAAAATGCTCTGCCAATTCAAGTTTCATTCAGTCAGGAAGACAGAAGGATTTAAGGCTTCGGTGACAATTTTAATCCTCTGAGAAATTATTTTCCCTTAAAGTCAAGATAAGATAATAGTGTTTACTGTACTTTCTCTTGACTCTTAAAATCCCTGGTACCAAGTGTAGGAAAATGGGAAGGGAACCTCTAGGCTCTCCAGTGGGAGAGAAGTGGGTTCTAATCTCAGTTCTGTCATTTATCAATGGGTGGTCCGTGTGCCCCTCCCTGCCGGGGGTGGTACATCACTGCTGGGACTCATCTGCTTACATAATCAGGAGACATGTGTAAGACCCTGCACTCAGGCTTTTTGTATCTTTTTTTTTTTTTTTTTTGAGTTGGAGTTTCACTCCATCACCCAGGTTGGAGTGCAATGGCACACTCATGGCTACCCCAGTGTCGACCTGCTGGGCTCCGGGGATCATTCCGCCTCAGCCTTCCAAGTAGCCGGAACTACAAGTGTGCACTACCACGCCCGGCTAATTTTTTGATTTA
>CAUYQG010030331.1:0-15552 GCA_963574415.1 Tarsius wallacei | reverse complement strand
TGAACCAGCCCTGCATCCCAGGGATTAAGTGTACTTGGTTGTGGCGGATGATTTTTGAGATGTGTTGTTGGATCTGGTTTGCTAGAATCTTGTTGAGGATTTTAGCATCTATGTTCATCAAGGATATTGGCCTGTAGTTCTCTTTCTTTGTTTTATCTTTACCTGGTTTGGGTATCAATGTGATGTTAGCTTCATAAGATGATTTGGGGAGAGCTCCATCTTTCTCAATTGCTTGGAGTACTTTCAGTAGGATTGGTATCAGCTCTTCCTTGTATGTTTTGTAGAATTCTTCTGGGAAGCCATCTAGTTCAGGGCTTTTTTTTTGTAGATAGTTTTCTTTTGATGTAGTTGATTTCCTGGGTTATTATTGATCTATTTAGGGTCTCAATTTCTTCTTGTTTCAACTATGAGAGCTTGTGTGATATCAGAAAATCCTTCATTTCACTTAGATTTTCTAGTTTGTTTCCATACAAGTGTACATAGTAATTTCTGATAATCTTTTGTATTTCTTCAGGGTCAGTTGTGACTTGATCTTTTGCATTTCTGATTGTGTTTATATGAACTTTTTCTCCCTTTTTCTTGGTCAGTGTAGCTAGGGGTCCATCAATCCTGCTTATCCTTTTAAAGAACCAGCTTTTTGTTTCGTTGATTTTTTGTGTTATATTTTTGTCTTCTATGTCCTGAATTTGGGCTTTCACTTTGGTGATCTGGATTCTTCTACTGAAGTTAGGGTTTTGGTGATCTTGCTTTTCCAGCTTCCTTAGATAATTTGTTAGGCTGTTAACTTGTGATCTTTACATTTACTTTATGTGCATTTGTGGAGATATGAATTCCTACTTAGTTCTGTTTTTATGGCATCCCAGAAATTTTGGTAAGATGTTTCTTTGTTTTCATTTGTTTCCAGGAATCTTTTAATTTCTGTTTTGATTTCCATGTGGACCCAGGAATTGTTCGGTATTATGCTGTTTAGTGTTCATGTCTTTGTGAGTTTGGGGGGAACTTTGTTGGTGTTGATATTTATTTTTATTCCACTGTGGTCTGAGAAGGTGCATGACTGTATTCAAACTTATGAAATTTGTTTATGCTTGATTTATGGCCCAGGATGTGATTGATCTTACAGTACATTCCATGTGGTGATAAGTAGACTGTATATTCAGTGGTTGTTGGGTGGAGTGTTCTGTAGGTTTCAATTAAGCCCATTTGGTCAAGTATTACGTTGAAGTTCCTGATCTCCTTGTTGATTTTTTGTCTTGATGATCTGCCTAGGGTAGTGAGTGGGGTATTTAAGTCCTCAGCTATGATAGTGTTAGAGTCAATATCTTTTTTTAGTTTACCTAGAAGCTGCTTTATGAAAGTTGGTACTCCGATGTTGGGTGCATATATGTTTAGGATGGATACTTCTAGTTGATAGATTGAACCTTTTATCATCATGTAGTGACCTTCTATATCTTTTTAAATTTTTGATAGCCTAAAGGATATTTTGTCTGATTTTAAGATCACAACTCCTGCTTTCTTTTATGTTACATTTGCCTGAAAATTTGTTTTTCATGCTCTTACTTTTAAAAGTGTGTATCCTTTCTGGTAAGATGAGTCTCTTGGAGACAATACATTGTTACTTCATGATGTTTTATTCAATTTGCCATTCTATGTCTTTTGTGGTGCATTTAGTCCATTCACATTCAGGCTAATTATTGAGATGTGAGAGTTTGTCTCTGTCATGAGGTTCTTATAGAGTTTGTTGTTGCTGCTGATGTTTGTTTGTTGTCTTTCTTTTGATTCTTAAGTTGATTTATGTGTGTTTCAATCATTTTCCTGCATTCTTAGGAAGGGCACTGTCATTCTTTTTTTTCTTTCTTCTGTGTTTAATACTTTCTTAAGTGTTTCTTGTAGAGCTGGTCTGGAGGCAGCATAAACTCTTAGGGATTGAATGTCTGGGAAAGACTTTAATTTTCCATTGCTGATCAAACTTAGTTTAGCTGGGTAGATAATTCTTGGTTGAAATTGTTTATCTCTGAGAACTTTGAAGCTCTCCTAGCTTGAAGTGTTTCTGTAGATAAGTCTGCTGTTATTCTAATTGGTCTTCCCTGGTAGGTAGTCCGACCTTTCTCTCTTGCTGCTGTTAGGATTTTTTATTTTATACCTACTTTGTGTAAGCAAATTACTATGTATCTAGGAGTTGGTCTTCTCATTTGTTGTCTAGCAGGGGTCCTCTGGATCTCTTATGTTTGAATGGTCATGTCTCTGATGAGATGAGGGAAGTTTTCTTGGATAATTTCATGGAATGTTTGTTCCAGGGTGGTCTCTGTCTCTCTGCCTGCCTCAGGGATTCCAATTAATTTTAGGTTTGGTCTCTTGATGTAATCGCTCATCTCTTGGAGACTTTGTTATGTCTTTTTAAGCTTCTTTTCTATGTTTTTAAGTTTGAGTTAGTTCCATATTTTGGTCCTCAAGCTCTGAGATTCTTTCTTCTGCTTGGTTAATTCTGCTTTCCATGCTTATCAGTTTGTTATTTCGTTCATTGTATTTTTTTATTGCTGTTATCTCAGTTATCAACTCCTTCATTCTTTCCTCTTTTCTCATTTCTATTTATTCTCTCTATTACTATCTTGATATCTGGGTTTGTGGTTTGAGGCCAGTCATTCTGAGGGCTCTTCATTGTTTGAGTTCCAAAGTCTTTATTCTCGGTTGTTCTCCCAGGGGTCTGTATGAGACACATATTCTTCCTTTGGTTTTTCCTCATTTTTGTAGGTTTTCCTCCTCCCCTCTTCCTAACCTCTTCTTTAATTCTGTTGTTCAGTGATGGAGGGATAGCTTTTATTACTGTTTGCTCAGTCTCCTGTTCTTCCTTATGCAGAACCTCTGGCTTTGTTCAATTTTGAAGCTGGACTAGGGCTGAGGGACTGCGCTTTTTGCAATTTTGAGGTTCAATTAAGGGGGGGAGCTGTGATTCAGATCCCAGTATCCACTGACAGGTGTGTGGGCTCCCTGGAACCTACTTCCCACCACCTTACAATCTGTCCATAGAGTGAGGGTATATGTTTGTCCCCTGAAAGCAAAATGAGCTAAGAAAAAGGAAAAGAATGGAAAAAGGAGGGAGGAAGATGAAAGGAAGGTGGAGAGAAAGAAGAAGTGGGAAAACAGACAGGTGTACCAACTAATGAATAAACTGAGAAACAAACAAAGACAGAAGAAACAAAAACATGTAGACAATCAAACAAACAAACAAATAAACATACAAAAACCCTGTTGATGTACTCGCCCTCAAAAATACCCCTACACAAACTGAAAATTTAGCAAAAACAGCATTAAAATAGCAGAAACAAAGCAAGTATGACAATGTAAACAAAACAGAAAGAGAGGAAGGAAAAAAACCTAAAACTAAAACAACAAATAAACAAAAACTTGCTCTGTGGCCATTTTTGTAACACCAGGTCCCTTTTGGCTGCCACTGCCGTGTTTAGAAGCAGCTCCAGTCTCCAGCCCTTCCTCTCCACTCTCAGCGTAGGCTGTAAAGGTTGTTCTTGGCATAGGTCAGATGCCCCATGGACTACTGTGGGAGAAGGATGGATCAGATCTGGACTCACCTGACTTGTCTGCTGCTGTTGCTGCTATCAAGTCTCCTGCTCAGATCCGTCCTGTCTTGTAAGTTTATTATTTTTATTGAATTTATTTCTCTAAAATAGTTTTGTAAGCCCTTAAAGATTTTTTCATCCCATTGCACTATTTAGCCATAATGAACGGGGTAGGGGGGGCACTCCAAAACACCTGGAATTATCTTTTGGAGAGTGGGCCCTTTGTAGTACAGACTTCATTGGCTAGATAAGTGTTCTAGAAACCCACTGGCATCAGTGTACCAGCTAGCATTGTTGTGAGAAGCTGCATTCAGTTTCAGTGAATTTTTTTGGGGGGTGGGGAATTCTTTCAGTGTGTTTGCCCAGTTCATGGTGGGAGATTTACAAGTGCACTTGCCCATAACACGCTGAGTATTCAGCAGTTTTTGACCAAAAATGGCATGACCCTCATCCCTCATACTTCACTGTCCCTATTCACCCAATCTTGCCCTGAGCAACTTTTTTTTTGTTTTCCCAGATGAAAAAAGTCCTCAAAGGGAAACGTTTTGCCAATGTGAAAGAGGTGAAGCAAAAAATGGCAGAAGCACTACAAGACATTAAGTTTGATGAGTTTAAAAAACTTTTGAGGGCAACCCTCTCAGGTCCCCTCCCTCTGGGAGCTTTTCTGTCCTCTCAATAAATCCTGCTTTCTAAACAAACAAACAAAAACTTTTGAGCAGTGGAAAAAGCATCTTAATAGGTGTGTGGCATCAAATGGAGAGTGCTTTGAAGGTGACTGGAATTTTAAAATGTAAGAATAAATACACAATTTTTGTAAATTAATTCCAGCTTTGCCCCCCCATATTTTAAAGTCCTACAGTGAATTGTGTTTAAGTGGGAATACAAATCTGACTGTAATTGATGATATTATATAAATATTGTACCAGTGGGAGAATATTGTCTCTCTTCCAGCTGGTGATCATTCCCTGCCCTAAAGCACAAGGATTGATAGCCTTGTAATTTCATGATTCCTGGGGTGAGTGCAGATGTTCTTATTTGTGTAAAGTGCCTGATTGCCTTCTGAAACTTACAATTCACACAAATGATGCTCTTTATCAATGAGTTGAGAAAATTTGAAATGCAACAAGAGATTTTCTAAAAAAAGATAAATATTTTTCAGTGAAAAATTGAGTTGCTTTCCTATTTCCTTTGACTGCAGTGCTTAGTTATTAACAAAACAGTCTCTGTGAATTTAACAGATTAATATGGAAAAGAAAGTATTCTCTTTCTTATTTTCTTTCCCCATCCTCTCCTAGAGCAATCTACCCTTAGTTGTTAGGGGGAATAATCATTAAAGGAGCTGATTATAGGCTGTGACACTTTAAGATTCTCTGACATGTATATAAAAATATTTTGTTACAGTATTTGACTAAGGGTATTGCTGCATGTAAAAATTACATCATTTGAAAATGTGATGTTTCTATTTTCCAAAGAAATTCTGAAGAAACTTATTTTTATAAAGTAGTTTAGTCTATTAATATTTAATTTTATACTTGCAATATTTTTGTACTACCCTTTAATTAGCATACATTTCTTTATTGTTGATGTTCTTTGGCATTTTTGATTATGTGATTATTATAGTGAATTAGGAGTTTTTTTGCCCATTTAATACTACTAGAAGATGACCTTAGCAGGAGAACTTGAGAACATGAAGATTTAATAAATCCTATACTGAGGTAAAAAAAAGTTGGAGGAGAAATCCAGGAGACTTATCTTGTGAAGAATAGGAATCTCAAAATGAGGAAATAATGCATGAAGGAAGAACCACAATTGAAAAAAAAATTTCCCTTGACAAAAGAAAGGTATAAAATTACAGGTTGAAAGAATTTTAGAATTATAGGTGACATTGATTTAAAAAAAGAGCCAGTCATATATAGATAAAATTTTTGAACTCAGGAGAAAAAAAAATCTTATAAACTCCCAGACAGAAAGAACAGCTTAGTTATAAAGAAAAAAAGTATCAGAATGACACTAGACTTCTTTCTGCAACCTTAAAGACAAGTGTAATGTGAAATAAAGTCTACAGCCTACTGAAAGTAAAATAAGTCACCCTGTTTTAGTTCATTTTGTGCTACTATAACAGAATACCACAGACCAGGTACTATATAATGAACAGACATTCATTGGTTTGCCATTCTGGAGGTTAGGAAAGCCAAGATCAAGCCACTAGCATCTGGTGAGGGCCTCCTTGTTGCATCATTCCTTGGTGGAATGGCAGAGAGAGGGCAAGATAGAAGGCAAGAAGGAGATGAACTTGTTTTTTAAAAGGAAGCTATTCTTGCAATAACAAACTTATTCCCATGATAACAGCATTAATTCATCCATGAGGGTGGTGCCCCCATGACTCAAACACCCCTTAGAGATCCCAGCTCCTTATATCTCCTCACTGGAGATCAAGTTTCCAACACATGATATTTGGAGGACACATTCAAACCATAGCACATGCTAAGTATTTTATAGCTAGCCAAGAGATTACTTGCTTGCCAAATATATGTATATATTTGCAAGAATTTAGAGAAGATTGCACTCATATATTGCATCAAGGAAAATACTTGAGAAAGGATTTTAAACTAAATAAATCTTAACGGAGTCTTCAGGATGGTTTAGGAGTGAGTGGGGAAGTGAAAGCTTTCTAAGGACCTGATACTGGGGAGAAAGAAGAAATAAGAAAGGAAATATGGGAAATAGAATGTTTTAGTTGGAGGGATTATGTGGTATCTTTTTTCTATCACATAATAGTAAATAAATATGTGTATTAACAGACCTGGAAAAGGAATATAACCATTATTCAATCGAACGTAAAATAGAACTTACAAAGTAGCAAATATTGTTAAAAAACACTTTGCAAAACTCTCTGACAACAAATTTTAAAATTTAGAGAAAATGAATAATTTCTGACAAAAATACATATTAACTGAATTAGTCCTTCAAAGTACAAAGCTTGACTAGACCAATTTCCATAACAGGGATTTAAAAAGGAATTTCAGATGTCTTATTAAAAAGGATATAAGATGGCTGCACAGATGAGTTCTAGTTAACTTTTTAAGAATGAGTAATTTTAATGTTATTTAAATACTCTAAATTAAAGAAAAATTTAGAATGTTTCCCATCCACTTTATAATGCCACTACAACTTTAGTAAAAACATGATTATACCTCATGTAGTTAATCGAGAACACCTAAACCAAAAACCATGGCCCATAACTATTAAGTATCTGATGCAAAAGTGTTAAATAGAATATCAGCAAATAGATTTCAGCATTGTATCCAAAAATTAATAAACTATGACCAAGTAGGGATTTTTCTAGGAATGCAAATATGGTTGATTATCAGGAAAACTATTTGCACAATTTATTATATGAAAAATTAAATAGAAAGAATTTCTTCTTTTGGCCATATGGGGGTATGGCTAAAATGCAAGAATAACGATAGGAAACAACTATTGTCGGAGATTAGATAACAGGCAGTGTAGGACATAAATTTCTGAGAGAAGACAAACAAAAAGGTGGGCCCTGCCTTCAGCCGGATTTTCTACCAGATGACAATTTTCAGACTTTGGAACACAGAAGAACCCAAAGGAAACTCACCCACTTCCTTTAGCTGAGGAGACAGAGATTGGACTTTGGAAAGGCCAAGGAAGCTAAAATTTGCAGAGAAGAAAAAGAAAGTTTATGGTGTCTGCTCAGGGGTTTCCTTGGGTTTTTGACTAAACACAATATGAGCATGTATAGACTTGCATCAACCATCAGGTTGCACAGTCACAACTTCTGAGGAAAGAGGTTACAGGAATTGTAATACAAACAATCCTAAAAGTATGCATAGGACCAGGAATCATTCATATTCCCTTCAGGCAGAATGAAGAAAATTCATTGAGTGTAAAAGAAAGTGGCTGGGCGTGGTGGCTCAAGTCTGTAATCTCAGCACTTTGGGAGGCCGAGGCGAGAGGACTGCCTGAGTCCAGAGGTTTGTGACCAGCCTAGGCAACTTGGTGAGACCCTGTTTCTATAATATATCAAAAAAATTACCCGGCCGTGGTAGCGCGTGCCTGTAGTTCCGGCTACTTGGAAGGCTGAGGTGGAAGAATCATCTGAGCCCAGCAGGTCGATGCTGGGGTGGCCGTGAGCATGCCACTGCACTCCAGCCTGGGCGACAGAGTGAGACTCTGACTCATATATCTATATATACTAGCTATGCATAGTTAGCAGTGTATATTAAAAACTATAACATTTACAAGCATAAAAAGATGAAATCAAATTAACAAAATAGGTATAAGATCTATACACTGAAAACTATAAAACATTTCAGAGTGAAATTAAAGATGAGCGCAATAAATGAAGAGATATACCATGTTCATAGTTTGGTAGACTCAATATGGGTAAGAAGGCAATTTCCTCCAAATTGATTTATAGATTCAAGGTGCTTCCAATCAAAACTTCAGAAGGCTTTTTTTGGAGCTGCAATTGACAAATGGATTCTAAAATTTGCATGAAGATGCAAAGAAGCTAGAACAGCCAAAATTATTTAGAAAAATATCATGCTTGAAAGATTTATACTAACTGATTTTAAAGCTTTTTTTTTTTTTTTTTGAGTTGGAGTCTCACTTTGTCGCCCAGACTGGAGTGCAGTGGCATGCTCCCAACCACCGCAGCCTCTACCTGCTGGGCTCCAGCGATCCTTTCACCTCAGCCTTCCAAGTAGCTGGAACTACAGGCGCGCGCTACCACACTGGGCTAATTTTTTTATTTATTGTAGAGATGAGGTCTTGCCAAGTTGCCCAGGTGGGTCTCGAACCCGCGGGCTCTGGCAATCCACTCACCTCAGCCTCCCAAGGCACAGGGTTACAGGCTGAGCCACCGAATCCGGCTTTAAAGTTTATTATAAAGTTACAGTAATTAAGGTATTGTGTTAGTGACTTAAAAATTGACACATAAATCAATGAAAAAGAATAAAGTCCAGAAATAATCTCACACATCTGTGATCAATTAATTGTAAGTAAAGATTCTAAGTAAGCTGCATAGAAACATTTATTACAGTTAAAAATATACCTAATTTTGAACTCACGAATCCATTGCTAGAAAACTATATTATAAAAAGCATCAACATGTAAGAATACTTGTAGAAAGATGTGTATATTGTATCCAGTCTAAAAAAGAGCATCAACTTTCACTGATAGTGTCATAGTTGAATAATATAATTTATATTGCATCCATACCATGGAATATAATGAATCCATTAAAAAATAATAAATTCATTAGCACTTTATTTAGAGGGATTTCCATCAGATATTGTTGACAGAGAAAAGCAAGATACATAGAAGTGTACACAAAGATCATTTTGTTTTTGGCAGAAGTCATTCACACCTCCTTAAAGCACTTCTATGTACATATGTCTACATATAATTATATGAACACATAGAAACTTATTAAAGTATGTTCACCAAGCTGTAAACTATGCTTACTTTCTGGAAAGGTCAGAGGATGGGTTAGAGGTGGAGATGGAGAGGGATAGAGGAAGCCATTAAAAATGTACCAATTTTACTTCCCCAGCATATAGAATATCCTGCTTATGAGTGGCTGTGTGTTATACACACACACACATTTATTTTAAAAGAAAAAGACTTAGATTTATAGTTGCTGACATATATGGTTATCCTAATATCCTGTCAAATGAAAAAAAGTTACAGGGTAATGTGTATATTGATTGTCTTTTGTTACAAAGCAGGCAACCAACCCACCCACCTCTAGATATAAATATATTCACTTGAATTTATATGTATAAACAAGAAGAAAAGGGGTATCAGGATACCATGTCATTAGCTTTGCTTCTGATTTGGGGCTGGACCAAAAAGGGAGATGCTTTATTTTTCAACATCTTTGTACTAGGTTATTTTATTTTTTATAACAAGCAATGTTGTAGCCGGGCTCGGTGGCTCAGCCTGTAATCCCGTGCCTTGGGAGGCTGAGGTGAGTGGATTGCCCGAGCCCGCGGGTTCGAGACCCGCCTGGGCAGGTGAAACCTCATCTCTACAATAAATCAAAAATTAGCCAGGTGTGGTAGTTCCAGCTACTTGGAAGGCTGAGGCGGAAGGATCGCCGGAGCCCAGCAGGTCGAGGCTGCAGTGGCCGGGAGGGGCCGCTGCACTCCAGTCTGGGTGACAGAGTGAGACTCCAATTCAAAAAAAAAAAAAAAAAAGAACAACAACAACAACAACAACAAAAACTGTTTGAATCACTGGATCTCCGTGTGAAAAGCAGTTATCAAAATCATTGAATCACTGCCTAGAGAACAATGGAGGAGAAATAAACTTTTGTTGTGCTAAGCCAGAGATGTGTGGTATGTGTATTACTGTATTATAGAATAGCCTAACCTAACTAATTTGGTAGTAAAGAGGTGGGTGGGAGTAGACATAGGTCATGAGTGTGGCCCTTGAAAGAGACAAACTAACTTCATTACTTCTTAGTGGTTTACGAGTTTCACTTCCTATTAGGCCTAACATTACTTTGTTTCTCCACTTCTATGCCCATAAACCTGTTGGTATATTTACAATTAATTTGCATTTTCTTGGTTAGCTTATGTTTGTCCTTTTTGCAATCAGAAAACCCGAGTCGAATTATTCAGCTAGTCATGTTTTAACCACTTACATATTCAAATATTCATTGTAGCAAGTGCTATGGATATCCTGTCCACTTTTCCTTAGCATGTAACTCTTCACTTATGTTGCTCTCAGTTTATTTCTTCAGCTCTCTCAATATTTGTTTTATATGTTTAAGTGCTCTGATGTTGAGCTTATTATACTTACAAACTATTTTATCTTCCTGATGAATGGACCCTTTTATCATCATAAAAATCGATCTTTGTCTGTGGTAAGTTTTTTAATTAAACTCTGTTTTGTGTGGCATACGTATAGCCAGCCTGTTTTCTTTTGTTTACCATTTGCATGGAAAATATTTTTTAAATCCCTTCATTTCTAGCCTATATGTCTCCTTAAGTCTAAAGCAAGTCTAAAGCATATAGTTATGTCTTGTTTCATATCCATGTATCCACTCTATATCTTTTGATTGAGGAGTTTAATCAATTTATACTTAAGAATTATTATTATTGTTATCATTATTTTTGAGTTGGAATCTCACTCTGTTGTCCAGGCTGGAGATCAGTGGCACACTCATGGCCACCCCAGTGGTGACCTGCTGGGCTCCAGCGATTCTTCCACCTCAGCCTTTCAAGTAGTCAGAACTACAGGCATGCTACCACGCCCGGCTAATTTTTTTATTTGTTTTAGAGATGATAGCTGCCCAGGCTGGTCTTGAATCTGCGGGCTCAGGCAATCCACTCGCCTCAGCCTCCCAAAGTGCTGAGATTACAGGTTGAGCCACCGAGCCCAGCTACTTAAGTAATTATTGTTAGGGAAGAACTTATTATTGCCATTTTGTTGTTTTCTGAGTTGTAGTTTGTTCTTCTTTTCCTCTCTTGCTGTCTCCCTTTTTTCATTAACTTTTTGAGTGATGTGTTTTTATCTTTTTTCTCTTTTTCTTTTGTGTATAGTCTGTATTTTTTGTGATTACCATGAAGTTTACACAAAATACCTTATACCAATTCTTTTTTATTTTTACTCCTTTGAGTCAATAATTTCAAATGACCTGTCTTTGGGTGCACTGATATTTCTTCTGCTGTTATGCCCCTGTAGTGAATTTTTCAATTCAGCAATTGTATTCTTCGGCTCCAGAATTTCTTTTTTTCATTTTTGTAGTTTTTCTTTGCTGATAGTCCCATTTTGTTCATACATTCTTTCCCTGGTTTCATTTAGTTGTCTATCTGTGTTCTGTTTATACTCATTGATCTTCCTTAAAATGGCTATTTTGAATTATTTGTCAGGTAATTTATAGATCTCTGCTTCTCTATGATCCATTTCTGGAGATTAATTTGACTCCTACATTTGGGTCATGCTTGCCTGTTTCTTCATTTTCCACATAATTTTTTCCCCTTGAGAATTAAAAAACTAGCTATTTTTTATGCTTATCGCAGCCTTGTTCATAGTAGCAAAAACATGGAACCAACAGTGCTGCCCATCAAAGAGGACTGGATTAAAAAATGTGGTACATATACACGATGAAATATTATGCAACCATAAAGAAAAACAAAATCGTGAACTTCACAGCAACCTGGATGGACTTAGAGTCTATAATACTGAGTGATCTTTCACAGGAACAAAGAACTGAGTATCACATGTTCTCACTCATAAGCAGACCTTGAACGATTATCGTAATGCTATAAGAAAATGATTGGCAGTAGCGGGAAATTGCCAGGAGTGGGGGAAGCGGCATTGGGAGTAATGGGAATCTGCCTGGGGAATGGGGGGACACACCTCACCAACAAGGGTACCTGCATAATGAAAATTTGTATACTTAACCCTGAATTGTACCCCAAATCTTTAAAATTAAAAAATAAAAAAAATAAAATAAAATCACCAAAAAGAAATGAAGAACAAACTATTTCTTCCTTTAATTTCCAAAGCTACTCTTTTTTGAGTCAGGGTCTCACTCTGTTGCCCAAGCTGGAGTGCAGTGGCATGATCATGGTTCGCCATAACCTCCAATTCCTAGGCTCAAGTGATCCTCCTATCCTCGAGTAGCTGGGATTACAGGAGCATGCCACCACATCTGGCTACTTTAAAAAAAACTTTTTGTAGAGACAAGGCTTACTATGTTGCCTAGGCTGGACTGAAACTCCTGAGCTCAAACAATCCTCCTGCCTCTGCTTCCCAAAATGCTGGAATTACAGGCATGAGCCATCATACTCAGAATTTTACTGACCTTCTAATTTTACTTTTGATGAGAAACTAAGTGAGAATGATTATTTTTCTTGCCCTAAATTTTCCTGAATTTAAATCTCCTTAAATTTAAATTTTCTTGAATTGCTTACAATCACCTCTTAATTAATTAACTACTAAATTATTTTATACCACTTCACAAATTTGGCATCCATTTTGTTCTTCACTGTGACCTCCAATTTGCCTGGAATAATTTCTTGCACAGTATAGGTAACAAATAATTATTTATGGATCAAAATTAATATCCTATTTTATAGTCTTACAGATTCAAATTCACTGTGACATGGGCTGTTATGCAAGTTTCTTCATAGTTTTGAAAAGAGCTGCTTGCCTGGCCAGGCGTAGTAGCTCATGCCTGTAATTTCATCACTTTGAGAGACTGAGGCAGGAGGATTGCTTGAACCCAAGAGGCCAGCCTGGGCAACACAGCAAGACCTCATCTCTACAAGAAATAAAACAATTAGCCAGGCATTGTGGTGTGCACCTGTAATCCCATCTACTAGGAAGGCTGAGGTTGGAAGGATGACCTGAGCCCAGAGAGTTGAAGCTGTGGTGAGCTGTGATCATGCTATTGTACTCCAGGCTATGTGACAGGGTGAGAACTGAACTCAAAATAAATAAATAAATAAAAACACCTGGTTCTCTAAAATAGCAGGTTAAAAAAATCTGAGTAAAGATAATTATGAGCTTCATTCTTGAAAATAACACAATTCAATTTAAAAAGACATTGTGCCTGTTGATTATGAGGCACATAAGGAAGTGATCCCTGCCCTTTGAGAACTAATGTTTCATTAGAGAGACTGAGACAGAAGCTGCTTATGATGAGAGTATGAAACCATGAGTGCCAGGCAAGGAGCAGCACATGTGGATAAGTACCTCCTCCATGTTCACAGCCGGACGCATCTCCATTCTGAGAGGCAGAGATGATTGGCAGTAGGCTGTCCTTTCCTTTCTCCAGAGATTGACTGGGAATATACCCATTCCCTTTAGGAGTGAATCCACATCAGACTGAGTTTCTGTTCCTAGGTTTAGATAGTCCAGATAGTCGATGGGACCCTTCCTAAATTCTAGCTGTTACGCTGGTGAACCAGTGCCACAGGAAAGAAGCAAAGAATTGCACAAAGAGTAAGTTAGACAAGTTTAATATTTAGAAAGTCGATCAGAGAAAAAGGGTGGATCCACCTCTCTAAGATTGGAGAGGGGGCAGGTGCTTAAGGAACATTTGGCAGTGAATGCTTGAGGTTGAAAGCTTTTAAAACGTTCCTTTTAGTGGGGGGTGGTAAGCACAGGAACTGTCACCTTGGTGATGGGGTGGTGGTCTGTGTCATGTTGGTCATGGAGTGCTGATTACAACAGATTAGGTTAACTTGGCTCTTTATGACTGGAAGACAAATACTTTGGATAAAAGGGTAATTACTAAGCTTGGGGGGTTACCAGACAATTATCAGTAACTTCCTCTGTGAAGCTGGTTTTGTTCCTTGTTTTATGATTATAAGGTGGGTTGAAGTAAACTGCTGAAAAAGCATGAAAAGCCTAAGCAATACTAAAATGGATACCTCTCTGACTTAAGTTACTCCATTTTGGCTTTTCACCCTTTCACTAGCTTATTCAGTTTCCAATAAGAAATAGGGTAAACAATACTTTTCAAAGACTGCACAATCCAGGGCTAAACTTAAACTTTTATCCTACTTCTACTTGAGGCAGCCAAAACCCAACTACCTTGTGGAACGGAATACCGAACATCTCACCTGGAAGTATGTGCATTTCAGTTACCATGTTGACCAGGTACAGTCTTTCACTAAGTCATAGGTGAATATTTCCTTATTCAGGAGATTTTCGCTAGACAAAAGAAATCTGATCCATTGTTGTTGCATGGCTAAAGACAAAACACCTTTCCCTTTTAAAGGACACTTCTCCCCATGCAAGTTTCCCCATCACTTGCCGCAGGTACTGATGAAGACTCACATCTTGAGTACCTGTGGTTTGTCAGTGACTGCACCTCTCTTGCAGTGCAAATCTGAGTTACATTTTGGTATCTTCCTTGTCTCTTAGACTGTTAAGGAATGTCTACTAAAATGCTTATAGGAAGCATTTCATTATATTTGATGCTTTTCATTTCATTTTTAACCTCTGCTTTTATTCTTTATTTACTATTCTTGGGGAATTCTGTGATTAAGTTAGTCATCATTGTATGCTGTGGTATATTCTTTTGTGTGTACAAATATATAGATCTGCTTGAAAGAGCATATGAAGATTTTTATCAGGTTTTGCAAAGATATACCACAGAATATTCATGGAAGCTAGCATATCCAGTAGCATTCATCCAAATTTCTCTGTGAGCCACTAGAAAAAAAATTTCAGATAAATTTCAGATAAATTTCAGCTTTTGGGACAAGGCACGGTATCTCATGCCTGTGATCTCAGCACTTTGGGAGGCCAAAGCCAGAGGATTACTTAACTCTAGGTTTGGGAACAGTCTAGGCAACACAGCAGGGCCTCATCTCTACAAAAAAATTTTAAAAATTAGCTGGTCGTGGTGACACACATCTGTAGTCCCAGCTACCAGAAGCCTAAGGTAGTAGAATTGCCTAAGCCATGGAGGTGAAGGTTGTGGTGAGCCCTGATGGTGCCACTACACTTCAACCTGGGCAATAGAGTGGGACACTTACTAAAAAACAAACAAACAAACAAACAAAATCATCAACTTTTGTCTTCTTTCATCAGTACAGACTAAAATAATTTTAAAAATAAAAACACACATCTTCCTAACCAAAGAAGTGAAAGACCTTTACAGTAAAAACTATAAAACACTGCTAAAAGAAATCCAAGAAGACACAAACAAATGGAAAAATATTCCATGCTCATGGATTGGAAGAAGTAACATTTTTTTTTTTTGAGTTGGAGTCTCACTCAGTCGCCCAGATTGGAGTGCAGTGGCCACTCCCGGCCACCGCAGTCTCGACCTGCTGGGCTCCGGTGATCCTTCCGCCTCAGCCTTCCAAGTAGCTGGAACTACAGGCGCGCGCTACCACGCCTGGCTAATTTTTTGATTTATTGTAGAGATGAGGTCTCGCCAAGTTGCCCAGGCGGGTCTCGAACCCCTGTGCTCAGGCAA
>CAUYQG010030327.1:0-23651 GCA_963574415.1 Tarsius wallacei | reverse complement strand
GAAATATCCATCCTAAACATATATGCACCACACATAGGAGCACCAACTTTCATAAACCAGCTTCTAGATAAGCTTTAAAAAGTTATTGCCTTTAACACTATCATAGTTCAGGACTTAAATACCTCACTCACAACCCTAGACTGATCATCAAGACAAAAAAATCAACAAGGTGATTCAGAACCTCAACATGACGTTTGACCAATTTGACTTAATTGATACCTACAAAACATTCCACCCAACAATCCTGGAATATATATTCTACTCATCACCACATGAGACATACTCTAAGACTGACAACAAATTTTCGTCCATAAATCCAGCATCAACAAATTCCATAAGATTGAAATACTGCTATGCAACTTCTCAGATCACAGTGGAATAAAAATAAATATAAACACCAACAGAGTTCCTCTAAAACCCACAGACATGGACACTAAACTGCATGATGCTAAACAATTTCTAGTCAACATGGAAATCAAAACAGAGATTAAAAGATACCTTGAAACAAAGGAAAACAAAGAAACATTTTACCAAAAGCTCTGGGATGCCATGAAAACAGTACTAACAGGGGAATTCATATTTCTACAAACACACACAAAGAAAATGGAAAGATCAGAAGTTAACAGCCTAAAAAAATCACCTAAGGTAGCTAGAAAAGCAACACCACCATAATCCTAATTTCAGCAGAAGATCCAGATCACCAAAATAAAAGCCCAAATTTGTAACCTAAAAGATAAAAAGATAATACAAAAAAAATCAATGAAACAAAAAGCTAGTACTTTGAAAGGATAAACAAGATTGATGGACTCCTAGCTAGACTGACCAATAAAAAGAGAGAACGATCGGGCTCGGTGGCTCAGCCTGTAATCCCAGCCCTTTGGGAATCCAAGGTGAGTGCATTGTCTGAGCCCCCTTGGGTTCAAGACTAGCCCAGGTAATTTGGCAAGACCATGTCTCAACAATAAATAAAAAATTAGCCAGACATGGTAGGACATGCCTGTAGTTCCAGCTACTTGGAAGGCTGAGGCAAAAAGATGGCCGGAGACTAGGAGGTCAATGCTGGGGTGGCCATGAGTGTGCCAATGCACTCCAGCCTGGGAGACAAAGTGAGACACCAACTTAAAAAAAAAAAAAGAGAGAGAGAGAGAAAGAAAGCCCAAATAAACACAATCAGGAATGCAAAAAATCAAGCCACAACTGATTCCAAAGAAATACAGAAGATTATCAGAGAATGCTGTGTACACTTGTATGGAAACAAACTCAAAAATGTAAATGAAATGAGGAACTTTCTTATGTCACACAACCTCCTCAGCTTGAAACAAGAAGAGACTGAGACCCTAAATAGACCAATAAAAATCCAGGAAATTGACTATGTTATAAGAAAACTGCCTACAAAAAAAAAAGCCTTAAGCCAAATGGCTTTCCAGCAGAATTCTACAAATAATACAGAGGAACTGATACCAATCCTGTTGAAAGTATTTCAGGCATTGAGAAGGATGGAAGTTTTCCCAAATCATTTCATGATGCTAACATCACATTTATACCCAAACCAGGTAAAGATCCAACAAAGAAAGAGAACTACAGGCCAGTATCCTTTATGAACATAGATGCTAAAATTCTAGCAAACCAGATCCAACAACACATCACAAAAATTATCTACCATGACCAAGTAAGCTTCATCTCTAGGATGCAGGGCTGCTTTGACATTCATAAGACCATAAACATAATTAAATATATCAATAGACATAAAAACAATAACCACATGATTAAATCATTAGATGAGGAAAAAGCTTTTGATGAGATTCAGCACCCCTTTTTAATAAAAGCCCTCAAACAGCTAGGCATAGGTAGAACATACCTCAAAATAGTCGAGCCATCTATGGGAAACCCACAGCCAGCATACTGCTAAACAGACAGAAATTGGAACCATTTCCCCTGAAAACCAGAACAAGACAAGGATGCCTACTCTCACCCCTCATTTTTTAACATAGTTTTGGGAGTCCTAGCTAGAGCAACTAGACAAGAGAGGAGATCAGGGGTATCCAAATGGAAAAGAGGAAATCAAGTTATCCCTCTTTGTAGATGACATGATGCTGTACCTTGAAAACCCAAGAGAATCTGTGAAAAATGTCCTTGCACTGATAAGGAGTTTGGCAAAATCTCAATGCATAAAATAAATGTGCAAAGGACAGTTGCATTTCTACCCACTAGCAATAAGCAAACAGAAACCCAAATAAAAAGCACAATCCCTTTCACAATGGCCACAAAAAGATAAAATACCTTGGCATCTTCCTAACCAGTGACATGAAAGACCTTTACAATGAAAACTACAAAACACTACCCAAAGAAGTCAAAGATAACACAAACAAATGGAAAAATATTCCATGCTAATGGATTGGAAGAATCAACATTGTTAAAATGTCCATGCTATCCAAGGCAATCTACAGATATAATGTAATACCCATTAAATTACCAGCAGCATTCTTCTCAGACCTGGAAATGACAATACAGGAATTCATATGGAAACATAAACAACCATGAATCACCAAAATGATCCTCAGTAAAAAAAAAAAAAAAGCAGGAATTATCAGACTCCCAGACTTTAAACTTTATTATAAAGCTACAATAATGAAAACAGTCTGGTAATGGTACAAGAACAGACATATGGACCAATGGAACATAATAAAGATTCCAGAAGCAAAACCTCAATTTCTCAACCAACTCATCTTTGGAAAGCTTCCACCAACAACCACTGAGGAGAGGAGAACCTAATCAGAAAATGGTGCTGGGAAAACTGGCTCATCACATGCAGATGATTAAAACATGACCCTTTCCTATCACCACACACACACACACACACACACACACACACACACACACACACAAACTCTAAATGGATCAAAGACCTAAACATAAAACCTCAAACTATAAGAATCTTTGAAAATGCAATACACACCCTTATGGAGATTGGAACTGGCAACCAATTCCTGATTAAAACCCCAACTGCTTATGCCATAAAAGATAATTTAGACAAGTAAGACTTCATCAAACTGACAAACTTCTGCAAAGCCAAAGAAACCATCAAGAGAGCAGGGAAACAGACCACAGACTGGGAAAATATATTTTCCAACTGTATGTCTGACAAAGGCCTAACATCTTAGCTCTACAAGGAACTCAAACATGCTAAAAAGAAAAAAAACAAACAGCCCCATTACAAAGTGGGCAAAACACATGAATAGACACTTCTCAAAAGAAGGCATATGAGCAGCCAACAGATACATGGGAAAATGCTCAACCGCATTAGTAATCAAAGAAATGTAAAGTAAAACTACACTGAGATACTATCTAACTCCAATCAGGATGGCCATTATCAATAACTCAAAAAACAACTGACACTTGAGAGGATATGGTGAAAAGATAATACTTCTACACTGTTGGTGGGAGTGTAAACTAGTACAATCTCTGGGGAAAACAGTGTGGCAATTCCTAAAAGATCTAAAAGTCGACCTTCTATATGACCCCGCAGTCCCTCTACTGGGAATATACCCAGAAGAACTCAAATCACTCTATGAAAAAGATACCTGCACACTTATGTTTATTGCAGCATTGTTCACAATAGCAAGAACATGGAACCAATGGTGCTGCCCATTGAAAGAGGACTGGGTTAAAAAAAAAAAAGTGGTACAAATACACAAATACGCAGCCATAAATGAGGACAAAAATCATGAGCTTCACAGCAACCTGGATGGACTTAGAGTCTATAACACTGAGCGATCTAACACGGAAACAAAGAACTAAGTATTACATGTTCTCACTCGTAAGCAGACCTTGAACTATTATCGAAATACTATAAGAAAAAGATTGGTAGTAGAGGGAACCTGCCATGGGGATGGATGCAGGATTGGCAGGAGTGAAAATCTGCTGGGGATGTGGGGGACAAACTTCACTAACAAGGGTATCTTAATAATGAGCATTTTATACCTATTCCTGAATTGTACACCACATCATTCAAATAAAACTATTAAAAGAAAAAAAAAAGTGGGTGAAACACATGAATAGCCACTTCTCAAAAGAAGACATAGGAGCAGCCAACAGACACATGAAAAAAATGCTCTTCCTCATTAATCCTCAGAGATATGCAAATCAAAACCACATTGGGATACCACCTAATTCCAGTAAGAATGGCCATCACTAATGAAACAAAAAACAATAGAATCACTGTGGTGATTACAAAAAAAAACCTAGAAATTAACCTTCCATATAGCCCAGTCATCCTCCTTTTGGAAATATACCTGGAGGAACTTAAATAACTCTACAAAAAAGATACCTGCACATGCATGTTTATTACCGTATTATTCACACTAGCAAAAACATGGAACCAACCGTGTTGCTCATCAAAACTGAGCTGGATAAAAAAATGTGATACATATACACCATAGAATATTGCACTGCCATAAAGAATATCAAAATTATGGACTTTGCAGTAACTTTGGATAGATTTAGAGTCTATCATACTCAGTGATCTATCACAGAAACAATGATCTGACTACCACATATTCTCACATGTGGACCCTGAAAGTTTACCATAATACAAAATGAAAGAGACTGGCAGTAGCAGGACACTGCCAGGGAAAGATGGGTGCATAAAATCATTTAGGGTACCTGATCTCAATTCAGGTGAAGTGGGGACCAAAGGGAGGCCCAAACTTTACCCTTATGATGCCCACTTGTTTACCTAAATCTGAATTGTACTCCACATCTTTAAAATAAAAAAATTTTTAAATAAAATTTCTCACCCAGGCCAAGTTTAATGAACATATATTTGGTTAGATATATCTCTTGTAAAGCTTTCTTTTAGGTGGTAAAATCTGTGATCACTTCTCCTTCCAGTATGTGACTTTGTATCTGAGTTTTCTGTGTCTAGCTATTTGGACATATGTGTAAGCAAAAGAGTGTGGAGAATCTTATGAAACAGTTTAGGAAGTAGTCCTGGAATTGGCAAGCATCTTCATTACATTTAAGGGCCACAATGAACTCCACTCAAATACAAGAGGATTAGAAGTTGGGTTCTTTTTGTGTGTCTCAATGGAAAAATAATGAGCTATACACAAAATAATGATTCTACCGTTAAAGGAATTCTGTCCAATAATTCTACTAATATCTTCTGTTAGGAGTTCTGCAATTATACAAACATTTTATATGTGCATATCTTTTTACAGATATCTCTTTCAAAAATGTATTTTAAAAAATATTCTGTCATATCAATATGAATTTTAATCTATTTGTGCTCAGAAGCTATTCATTTTGCAAATACGTCTAAAAGGAGACAAATATTATACAAGAGAATATTTGCCAGAACACCTTATTTTAGGTCTGCTAAGAAATTCCACTTTATTTATTTTTACCTACTCATTGCTTTCTAATATTCACTCATTCTATTTTGTTATACTTTCTAGGGTTATTCATTCAGCCTGAAACCTGAACAATTTTCCACAAGAATTTGAGTAAAATCATTTTAGATTTCTTGGAGTTGTTTTTCAGTTAAAAATTTAAAAGCAATAAGATTGCATATTGCATGTGTATCTCCAAAACTGCTGAACATCAACTTTTTTTGAAGTTGAGAACAGTTACAATGTTTTCTTAAAGCACAGCACTCAATCAAGAAAATAATTTCCACTACATCTAAACACGAAAGTTTCCACTGTCAAAGCCATTGTTTGCATAACTATTTTTCACTGTCTAAGGTTGTTATCAGTATTACTTACCACCTTGTAGATTATCTCATACTACAGTTAAAGTAAACTTTGGGAACATCCTGGAACAGTCATCTTAATAAATGGGAAGAGAAGAGTGCCTGCAAAGTCAGAAAAAGCCAGTCTTGAAATACATATCTTCCCAACTCTAAGTAAGAAGGAACCTAGACATTGCTGGAAATCCAGACACTAAAACCACATTGCCAAAAAAAAAAGTGGTGGAAACAAAATGATGATGATACGTGCATCTACCTACAGGTGTGTGCTTCATTCTACTGACATTGAATATCTTGAAATTCTCTGTATGGCCAATTTTGTTTATTTGTTTTATTATCTGTATCTTCTACTCTGGGAGAGCAACTACTATTTATATTCTGAACTTGACAACCAGACATTGGCTCTTTCCTAAATCCAATAGTAGCCTGCCCTGTGTTCTGTAGACCCTCAAATAGTCTAATGCTCTTTCCTCCCTCTTTCTTCTCTATACCTCCCACAGACACCGGATTAGCACTGTATGCATAGGTGTATGTTTACATTTTTCTTCGTTTATATCATATCATAAATTTCATCCCAAGACACCGTAGAAGGTAGTAAAATATATTAAGAGCTAAAGAATATGAAGTAGAAAGTCTCAGATTCGAATTCTGTTTATTGGCTGTTCAGTTATTAGGCTAGTTTTTAAACATCCTGGAGTTCAGTTCCTTAATGTACAGTATAAAAAAAGAATACTTAGCTCTAATTTTTGTGGATAGAATTTAATGAGATTGTCCATCTAAAGCAGTGCCGACAGATTTTAGCAAATAAGACTACAGGAATTTCAGTTTAATGGATAAATGGTTGTAACTATTTTCAATTCAAAAAATTTATAGACTTTGTTTTAATAGCTGTCTAACATTCATAACATAATATTGGACAAATAACAGGTTGTTTTCAGTTTAAGGGGTATAGTAGTTTCCTAAGTTTGCTGTGACAAACTTTTACAAACTAGGTGACTGAAAGAAACAGAAATGTATTCTTTCATAGTTCAAGAGGCCAGAAGTCCAAAATCAAGGTATTGGCAGGCTTGGTTTCTTCCAAGCTTCTGATGATTAATTCACTACATGCCTTTCTCCAAGTGTCTGGCAGTTGCTGGCAATCCTTGCTGTTCCTTGTGCTTACAGATGCTTCGCTCTAAACTCTGCCGCCATCTTCACAACAATTGTGTGTGTGTCTGTGTCCTCTCCTCTTTTTATAAGGATGCTTGCTATTAAACTTAGGGCCATGGCTAAATCTAAGATTACCTCATCTCAAAACCTTTATTACAACTGCAAAATTTTCTCTAGATAAGATCTTTTTAACAAGTCCTTTGGATTTACACCTTGAAAATATCATTTTTTCAAGGTTATTATTTAAGTTATTGCAGATATGTATCAAATATTACACAGGATATATGCAAACTGAAAACTTATTTGCTGTTTATCTGTAATTCAAGAATTTGTATTTTTATAGTGTGTTTGGTAAATGCCTAAAACATGGAAATAGCTAAAATGAATAATTGGTTGTAACTATTCTCATTTCAAAAAAATTATAGAATTTGTTTTAATAGCTGTCTAATATTCATGACTATTAACTAAGCATTACTATAACCCATGACATCCTTTTTTGGAATTTTCATGTTAATGCTTTAGAAAACAGATACACTTTAACTGTTGGGTCATTCATCATTCATGTAATAAACGTATTGCATTGCAACTTCTAATTGCTAGGCATGTGCTGTCTGCTTTAACATGGGTAGAAAGTCTTTGCTTTGAAATATTTTATAATTTAGTGAGAAAATATACACATGTCTACATTTAAAATATTTACAACTTTGTTTAAATAATTTACCATTCACCCGCACCTAAATGTAAGAAATAATTAAAATTGATAGGACACATAATGAAGGGAAATAAACTAAAATTTGGGAATTAGGTAAACCATTACTTCTTTTTATAGACACTTCCTGAACTGCTAATATTGTTATTAAAAAAAAAGAAGCTGGGCATAGTGGCTCATACCTATAATACCAGTGCTTAGGGAGGCTCAGGCGGCAGGTTCACTTGAGTCTAGAAGTTCAAGACCAGCATAGGCAATTTATTGAGACTCTATCTACAAAAAATGAATAGTTACCTGGGTATATTGGCACAGCTTCTCAGGAAGCTGAGGGAGGAGGATTGTTTGAGTCTCAGAGGTTGAGGCTGCAGTGAGCCATGATCAAGCTACTGCACTCCAGTCTAGGTGACAGAAGACCCTGTCTTTATTTAAAAGGAAAGAAAGAAAGAGAGAGAGAAAGAGCGAGTGAGAGAGAGAGAGCATGAGAAAGAGAGGGAAAGGGAATGAGATATGTATGTGTGTGAAAGAAATGGGTCAATCTTAATCCTCCAGGTATTTTTCATGAATATTAAACATGTTTCTGTCTTTTTTCAATTTTTCTTCTTGCAAAATATTTTTACTGAAATGTGATTGAGACATGTATTCTGCAAGGCAAAATTCTTATTTAAGCCCCATCTCACAGTTGCTGGCCTGTTTCTGATCAAGAAACTTGATTCTTATATTATCATCTTTACTGGTAACATTTTACCTTGTATCTTATTAAAGTGGTAAATAATTTATTATGTTTTTCCTGAGTGACAAAATGGTGATACCTTTCTTTTTTTTCCCTCTGCAGCCTCTTTGCCAACTCATTATTCAGATGCCAAAGTATCCCTTGTGTTTTTTTGTACAACTGGAGATTTAATTTAAAACATCTCTGTATGAATGTGCATGTTTCATGTCAAAACACTGAAAAGAATCAGCTGCCAGTGAGGGTGAAAGGAGTTCAGATGGGGTGAATCTGACAGATTCATACAAAATAATTCATCATATTTTAATAGCATGACCAAAAAAATGAAAACTGAATTCATATAAATAAGAATACAAATTCTTCTGTGATTTAGATAATTTAAAACTTTGAGTACCTTAATCCCAAATGTTATAAAAAAGTATGATGTCTCCTAGTATATGTGTGTTGTTGTGTATGTGTGTACACACTGGGAAAAATATATGTAATATATATATTCATATATATATATCCAAGTGTATAAAATATATGCATACTAATTAGAGACAGTTTTTATTCAAACTTCTCATTAAATGAGAAGAAACAAAAGAAAATAAAAACATATTGAGCATCCATCAGTATCTAGAGACTTTGCAGAAATCTTTACTGAGGTTCAAATAGGCTTGCCAGTTCACACAGATAAATTTTTTTGTCAAATACTTAAAATTCTATTTAATTCACCACACTTCACTTCAATGTGTAATTGAAACTCACACATACCCAGGTTTCACCAAAAGGCTTAGTCTTTTCACATATCCCAGGCTGAGACTGAATAAAAAGATGGTGAGTAAAAAGAGATGGTAAATATACAGACTCCAGACTTTGTTTTACATTTTATCCGAGCATTCAGCAAAACAAAATAATAATGGCATATAAAATGTAATGAAAACATTTATCATTCCACAAATGAGTGAAATCATGTGGCATGTATAATTTATTGTACTTAACATGTTATCTATGTTCATCCATTTTGCTACAAATTACAGGGTTCTGTTTTTGTGGCTGAATAGTATTCCAGTGTGTATATATAAAACATACTATCTTTATCCATTCATCCACTGATGAAAATTTATGTTTATTTTATATCATGGCTATTATGGATAGTGATATAATAACCTAAGAGTGTAGATATCTCTTTCAACACACTGATTTCATTTTCTTTGGTTACATACGCAGGAGAGAAAATTTTTGGATCACATGGTAGTTCTATTTTTAATAGTTTATTTTTAATTTTTTGAAGAAACTTTATATTGTCTTTCACAATGGCTGTACTAATTTACATTCCTACCACCAGTGTGTGATTCCCTTTTCTCCACATTGTTGCCAAAGCTTATTATCTTTTGATTTTTCTGATAGTCATTCTAACTGGAGTGGGATGATAGCTCATTGAAGTTTTGATTTGAATTTTCTAGATGATTAGTTATGTTAACTATTTTTCATTTATAGGTTGGCTATTTGCATGTCTTTTTTGGAGAAATGTCTATTTTTACCTTTTGCCCATTTTAAATTGTTTTTTGTTTTGTTGTTATTGTTGAATTATTTGAGTTTGTTATGTACTTGGGATATTAGCTCCTTATCATATGTATACTTTGAAAATGTATTCTCAAAATCTGTAAGTTGATTCTTTGTTCTGCCGATTGGTTACTTTGCAGTGCAAAAGCTTTTTAGTTTTATTTAATTCCATCTGTCTGTATTTTATTTTGTTGCCCATGATTTGGGGGTTTATTCAAACAAAAGTAGATGAAAAATCAGTAAGAACATTAAAAATCTGAACAATTATCCACAAACTTTCTTTCAGTTGATGTTTATAAAACACTTCCTTCAACAATAGTGGAATAAAATTATTTTCAAGTTCATATGAAGCATTTAACATGAAAAAATAGACTCTGGACCATAAAAAACTCAACTATTTAAATCGAATTGTAATCATGTAATATACGTGCTCTGCATAAAAACAACACTAAAAATAAATGACAGAAAAATTTCCTGAAGAAAACAAAATGTTTGAAAATTGAAAACCATACATCTAAATAATCCAATGAGCAATAAAAAGGAGAAATAAAGAAAATTAAATAGTTCTAATTTAAAGAAAATGAAAACACAATGAATCAAAAAGTGTAGTGTGCAGCTAAAGTAGTATTTGAGGAAAAAAATGAAGTCTCAGATAAATAATCTAAACTTCTACCATAAGAAACTATAAATTAAAGAGGAAAATAAACCCAAAGAAAGATGAGGACAGAGAATTAAGGTTATGACATTAAAAACAGAAAAACTAATGGAGAAAGTCAATGAAATCAATCAGTTTTTGAAAAAGTTTAATAAAATTAATAAACCTCTAGACAGACTGATCAAAAGCAAAAAAAAAAAAAGGGAGGGAAATAAGACTTATATTGCTTGTGCAGATATCTTTTCATAGAGTGATGTTTATTGCAGAATTATTCACAATAGCAAAAAAATGGAAAAAAGAGGACTAGACAAAAAAAATGTGGCGTATGTACACAATGGAATATTACACAGCCATAAAGAAGGACAAAATTGCGAATTTTGCAGCAACTTGAATGGATTTAGAGTTTATAGTACTGAGTGATCTATCACAAAAACAAAGAACTGAGTATCACATATTCTCACTCATAAGCGGACTTTGAACACTCATTGTAATGGTATAAGAAAAAGATTGGCAGTAGTGGGAAACTGCCAGGGGACGGGGACACGCTTCATCAACAAGGGTACCTGCATAATAAACATTTATATTCCTAACCCTGAATTGTACCCCACGTCTTTAAAATCAATTTTTTTTTATTTTAAAAAAGACTCATATTGCCAGTATCAAGAATGAAAGAGAGAACAACAACAACAAAAACTTCACAGACACTAGAATGATAGAAAAAATATACAGATAGCATACACAAATTGTCAACTTAAATGAAATGATAATGTTTACTGAAAACTAGCACTGCTAAATCTCAATTAAGAACTAAATAGCATGAATAGTGTAATATCTTTTAAAGATACTGAATTTGTACTTGAAACTTTCCAACAATAAAATGTACAGATTCAGATGGTTTTACTGGCAAACAGTACCATACATTTAAAAGAGAAATAATATGAATTTTACACAAAGTAGTCAATGCGTCATATATTTCAGAAATTTGGTAGATACTTGCTAACAAAGAGAAAAGCATAGGTTTTCATCCTCAAGTATTTTTTCCAATTGCAAACTTCTGCAATATATTCTATTTAACTGTGTATTTATAAATATATTTGTAAATCTTGACAAATATGACTTCAATCCTATTGATATATTTACTGGAGCCTGTTCATCACAGTCACGATTATCTACAATATAAGAAGTTATTTGATTGTACAACATAATCAATTCCAAGTACATCAATGTTCTGTTGATTTTTTAAATTCAATAATAACTTTGCTTTTTTCCTTAAAAATGAGCTCCACCAAAATTTTTATATAAGCACCACAAAACAAATTTGTATCTACAATTTTAAATAAACTGAATTTTAGACTGAATTCAAATAAAACTCCTATTAATGTCTAATGTTTCACACTTAACATAATGAATTTCTAATTTGTATATTTATGAATTGGTTGAAAAAAATAAGTGGAACCAATAGAAATTAACAGATGCTATAGTTTAAATGTGTCCCTCAAAGTTCATGTGTTAGAAACTTAGTCCTGAATGCAACAGCGTTAAATTTAAGAGATGATTTGATAATGATGGATCTGACTTCATAATGGAATAATGACAATTATTTTGGTAGTGGGCTTCTGACTTTTTAAAAAATGAGTTTTTCCTTCTTGCTCTTGCTTTCTCTCTCACATGCAAGATGCCCTTTCATTTTCTGTCATTGGATGGTGAACCACAAAGGCTCTTATCAGATACCAATCCCTCCATTTTGGACTTCCCACAGAACTATAATAAATAAATTTCCTTTCTTTATTGAATACCTAGTCTGTTGTAGAAAACACAAAATAGACTAAGACCAAAAAATTGGTACTGAGAAGTGTAGCTATTGCTGTAACAAATACCTGAAAATGTGGAAGTGGCTTTAAAATTGGGCAATGAGTAGAGCTGACATAATTGAGAGGAGCAAAGGCTAGAAAAAGCCTAGATTAATAATGTAAATAGAGCATTCTGCCAAGAGTTCAGAAGAAGATAAAGCTATATGCAGAGCTTAAATCTTTGTAGGGATTACTTAACTGTTTGTGATTAGAATGTTAGTAGATATATGGATGATAAAACCCATTCTAACAGGACCTTGGGTAGAAATGAGAAACAAGGTATTAGAAACTGCCCAGGGCTACCTTAGTCCGCTGCTTTTTGCATTACAGTACAGTGATCCTTGACTGCCTCACATGTGGCTCCAGTGGCCCAAAAGTGCAGCTTGACTTGCTGCTCTGAAAGGTACAAGCCATAAATCTTGGTGGCATTCATGTAATGCAAATTGGGCAGAAGCACAGAATATACAAGCTGTGGAGGTCTTCACCTAGATTTCAAAGGATATCATGGACAGCCTGGGGGCCCACGCAGAGATTTCTCAAGTGGGCAGAGCCATTGCAGAGTCCTGACTAGGGCTTTGCCTAGTGGAGTCATAGAACTGGGGGAGCCTCCAAGACCACTGAACTGTATGGACACAGGTGCGCAACTCCAGCTTGGGAGAGTTGCAGGCAAGAAACTCTACCCCATGCAAGCTATGTGGGCTGAGTCCAAAAATCCATAGAAATGGGGCTGCCTGAGCCCTCATAGGCTTAAGCTTTCCCCATTATGTCCAGAGTGAGGGACACAGAGTCAAAGGTGATTATCCTCCAGCTATAAAACTCAATACTGTTTTCCCACTTGAGTTTTGGATTTACTTAAGACCAGTTGCCCCTTCTTTGACTATTTCTTTCTTTTGGAATGGAAATGTCTAACTTATATGTGCCCCAACACTGTATTTTGGAAGCACGAATCTTGTTAATTTCATAGGGTCATAGCTGGAGAGGAATTTACTTCTGGATGAATCCTACCCTGAGTGTCATCCATATCTGATTCAGACTTTGAACTTTTAAGTTGGTGCTGGAAAGACTTAAGACTTTGGGACATTGGAGATTAAATGAGTGTATTTTCCATGTGAGAAAGACATAAATTTTGGGGGTCAGGGAGAGCATGCTATGATTTGAATTCCCCAAAATTCATGTGTTGGAAACTTAATCTCCGATGCAACAGTGTTGAGAGGTAGGACCTTTAAAAGGTGATTAGATCATGTAGGTCATGAGGGCACGACTTTCATTAATAGATTAATGCTGCTATTGTAGGAATGGATTCGTCATAAAAATATGAGTTTGTCTCCCTTCCTTTTACTCTCTCTTGCCCTTCTGCCTCCTGCCATGGGATGTTGCGGCAAGAAAGCCTTTTTAAGTTGCCAGCCGCCCCGTCTTGAATTTCTCAGACTTCATAACAGTTAGAAATAAATGTCTATTTTTTATAAGTTACCCAATCTGTTGTAGTTTTGTTATAGCAACACAAAACAAATTATGACAACAGATATCCTATTTAAGGCATCTAAAGACATTAATTTACAATCGTAATTTAACTGTCTTCATAATGCTTCCTCTGCCAGTGGAGCAATCATATTAACAGTTTTTTTTTTAACTTTTCATACTGCACAAGGGAACATGGAATAATGATAAGTAAATTTAAAACTTAATTTAATATAATAGGCATTTAATCAACATTAAAAACACTGCTCCATGGTTTGATGAGTAAAAACAACAATATGGGTGAAATTATCTTAAATTTTAAACTTGTTAAAATCACTTATAATATTTTAAGTACATACTAAGGGAGTTTGATGTTTATTGGTTTTCATGTGGTCAGAGATATCACTATTGGCCCCAGTGATGGAGGGTAAATACCAACAAATATGTTGTGTAAATTTTACATGCATAATCACTTTCATTGAGAAATAAGACTATGATACTTGATTTTTTAAATTAAATATTTTATTGCGGATGAAAGGACTTATTTACATTGAAGTGTTATAAAAAATACAATAATTACATAGTTACATATACAATAAATGGCAAAACCACTATAGCAATATGTTCTGTGTTTTATGGGTCAGCAAAATTTTTTGTAAAGGTCCAGATGTCTTAGGCTTTGCAAGCTATATGATATCTTTCACAACTACTTAACTCTGGCATTGTAACACCATAGCAGCTGTAGACTACACAGATTCTTCTCAACATATGATGGGGGTTATGTCTGGAAAAACCTATTGCAAGTTGAAAAATTTATAAATCGAATGTGCAAAATATACTGTGTTAGTCTGTTTTGCATTGTTATGCAAAATACCTAAGGGTGAGTAGTTTATAAAAAGAGGTTTATTTGACTCACTATTCTGCATGGTACCAGCATCTCCTTCTGGATGAGACCTCAGGAAGCTTACAATCATGGTGGACGGCAAAGGGGTACCAAGTGTGTCAGATGTCCACAGCAATAGTAAGAGAGAGAAGGGAGATGCCAGACTCTTAAAAAAATCAACTCTCTCTTGAACAAACAGCCCAAGAACTCACTCATTACCAGGAGAAATAAGACAAGCTATTCATGAAATATCTGCCCCCATGACCCAAACACCTCCCACCAGGCCCCACCCCCAACATTGAGGATCGCATTTGGAAGGGACAGACATCTAAACTATATCATTCTACCCCTAGCCGCCCAAATCTCATGTCTTTCTCACATTGCAAAATACAATCAACCCTTCTCGATAGTTCCCAAGAGTGTTAACTCATTCCAGCATCAGTTCAAAAATCCAAAGTCCAAAGTCACATCTGAGACTAATGCAAAGTTCCTTCCACCTATGAGCCTTAAAAAAAAGTTATTTACTTCGAAGATACAGTGTTGGTACAGGCATTAGGTAAACATTCTCATTTCAAAAGGGAGAAACCGGCCAAAAGAAAGGGACAGCAGACCCCTATGCATGTCTGAAACCCAGAATGGCAGACATTAAACCCTAGAGCTTCAAAATAATTTCCCTTTAAGTCCCACATTCTGGGCACAATATTCTTAGGAGTGGGCTCCTAAGGTCTCAGGAAGCCCTTCTCCTGCAGCTTGACTGGGTGCAACCTGAGTGGCAGTTCTCACTGGAGTTGAACGTCTGCAGCTTTTCCACGTTGAGGGTGCATGCTGCCGGTGGCTCTACCATTCCCGGGCTTGGAGGATGGCGGCCTAGTTCCCATTGTTCCGCTAGTCAGTGCCAGTGAGAACTCTGTGGTGGGGGTAGCAGGTCCCATCCCATATTACCACTTGTAGAGGCTCCATGCAGGGGTTCTGCCCTTGCAGCAGACTTCTGCCTGGGCACCCAGGCTTTCCCATACCTGTCGTGAAGTCAAGGTGGAAGCCACCAAGGTTCCTTCACGCTTGCATTCTACCCAGTGGAAGACTTAACACCTCATGGAAGCTGCCAAGACTTATGGTATGTGTTCTCCAGAGCAGCAGCCAAAGTTGGACCTGGGGCTCATGGATAGGACACCAAACATTTTATGAGTGTTCCAACTCCATGACCCAAACACCTTCCATCAGGTCTCACCTCCAACATTGGGAATCACATTTCAGCATGAGATATGGAAGGGACAATCATACAGCTGGCCAATCAAACATCATAGCTTACCCTAGCCTACCTTAAGCATGTTCAGAACATCAACATTAACCTACAGTTGGATAAATTATCCAACATAAAGGCTACTTTATAATACAGTGTTTAATATAATCATATAATTATTTACTACTTTATGGAAGGTTAAAAAAATACAGAATCATTATATGAGCACTCCAAATAAAGTTTCTATTGAATGCATGTAACTTTCACACCATCATAAAGCCAAAAAATTCTAAGTTGAACCATCATAAGTTGGGGACAATCTGTAAATAAAAGAGAAAATATGGTCATGTTCCAGTAAAACTTCTTTATGGAAAATGGATTGTGATTTTATGTAATCATTGCATGTTATAAAGTAGCATTCTTCTTCTGATATTGGTTCAATCATTTAAAAAGGTAAAGATCACTCTTAGCTTGCATATTGTTTTAGCTCATTCAGGCTTCTATGAGTATCATAGACTAGGTGACTTATAAACAACAAAAAATTTATTTCTCTCATAGTTCTGGAGTCTGGATAGTCCAAGAAGATATTAGCAGATTTGCTGTTTGGTGAGGGCTTGCTTTTTGTTTCACAGGTGAGTATCTAGGTCTTCTAGGGTTTCTTTTACAAGAACACTAACCCATTCATTAAGGTTCTGACATCTTGACTTATTCTCCTTGCAGACGCCTCATCTCCTAATGTTGGAGATTAGATTACGAATTTTGGGAGGGGACATAAATATTTAGTCTGTAGGACAGATCTTACCAAAATATCCAGCAGATCACATTTGGCCCATGGGTGGTAATTTGCTGACTCTTTCTCGTATATTCTCTGGAGCATACTTCTATTTTCCCATTTGGAACAGTCTAACGTATATCAGGATGGATGATGACCATATTTAGAAGCCAAATTTGACATTGCACAAGAAAGATTTTTTGAAGTAGCAAAGATTTTTGAAATGCTGGAGTATGCTATGCAGAGTGCCATAGAAGTGGCTCTTAAGGATTCAGCAGTTTGGGGGCATCAGGAAGCCATAAAAGGATGTTGACACAAACCATGGATTTCCACAAAGGGCAGAGGCAGGTAAGAGCTTTCTCCCAATAGATTTACAGGTAAAGGGTGTGTACAAGCAAGAATTGAAGTAAGTGAGAGAGAATTGAGCCACCTGGTCTATCAGTAGCTGCTGCTAAGAAAACATTTTACTTGACCTCTTCTTGTCTCTCAGAAATATCAAGATAATTTTCATCTCAGATATTGCTGCTCTCTGAAAGGTGGACATACACAGATGTCTACTTCTCTGGGAAGTTTCTAAGCTCGCTCCATGGGTTTTATTACTCCTTTTTCTGACCTACTTCTTTATTATATAATTGTTATAGCAGGTTTTACATGTTATTGTTCTCATTTACTTCTCGTCAGTCTTCCCAGTATGATGGAGCTCCTTAATGTTGTGGGTTGTCCTTTATTTACCTCTTTAACTTAAGGAACTAGGACAATGCTTGAAGCTGTGTTAAGGACTCCATAAATATCTGCTGTGCAAAACCTAATTATAGCATAGAAATAATTTTGCATTCTGCCTTTGCCACTCAATATTTTATTATAAAGATTTTATTTTGTGTTGTCTTCATAATTATCATTTTAGTGGCTACATAAAAGTCCATCAAGTTTGTGTGTCATAATTTGCTATATTATTTACACTTTCGATATTGAAGTTATCATCTCAATTTTACTATTAATAAATATTTAATTAGATATTGCTTTATCTTTTTTTAAAGTTTGAAGGCTTGAAGGAGTTATTTGGATTACTCATTTACCTTAAAAAAATATTTACAGTGGAGTTTGACTCCTCTTTCTCATACATATTCTTGTTAATGAAAGTAACATTTAATATGGTAAATAAGAACATGTAATATATACATAAGCATACAACAATTTGTAAATATATAATATATAAATTCTAGAGATGAATATTTAAGCATATACATGAATATAAGCTATGTTTACCATTTAAATTGGGAAAAAAAACCCTGATACTTAAGTTGAAAAAGTTTGAAACAAAAACTGAGTCTGGCAGAACTCTGCTGCTAAGAAAAACCTAACATCAGAGATAGAAAGACTCAATAACATTTGGTACGTAGGTCCACAATAATTATAAACTGAAAATCAAGGGGTCAGCTGAGTGATATATAATTTACTCATGCTCCTCTAATCCATGTAATCCAAATATTGACTAGAAGATTCAATTATTTTATTGATCAATAATTATTGTTCAAATTTCAAAAAGCATTACTAATAATTTACTTTTTAAATAATTTTATTGAGGTATAATATACACACAAGAAACCACAGAAATTATATTGAAAACTTACCATTGGATAAATTTGGGCAGGTGTATACACACATAAAGCTATGAACAAAATCAAGATCATATTCACCCCAAAAGTTTCTTCGTATCTCTGTTTCCTAATTGTACTTCTTGGTAACCAGACAACCACTTACCTTCTTTCTGTCACTAGTGCTTCATTTGTTTTTCTAGAATTTTATGTAAATTGAGTTATAAATTATGCGGTCTATTTTGTCTGGTTTACCATGGGCCAGCAAATAGGGTGAATGTTCATATTTATAAATATATATTATAAATATATTTATAAATAGATGTGTTATGAATATATATTTCCTATGGCACTGATTTAAATGAGTGTCAAATTCTTTAGATGGCACATGACAAGAGATAGGTTTCACATTTTTATCTGAATTCTTAACCTATATTTTTGCTTTTCTTCATGCATTCGCTATGAAGATGGTAAAAAGGAAAAAGTTCTGATTTTTTAAATTGTTTGTCACAGTACTTATCCCAAAACCATGCACTAGTTTTACAAGGCATACTTGTGCTGATATAAACCAAATTGATATGGAATATATTTAGAGTATCAGGTAGATTTCTACTCAACAGCTCATATATTTTCTGTTTAATAAATGTTTCAATAAAGAATAATCGGTCACACTGAATGATCTTGATTTCCTATAAGCCTGGAAACACAACTCCTTTTGAGTTGGCCCTCAAAGTATATGATAACATTAATTTATTTAGAACTTTATTCAAGTGACTCAGAATATTCTCATACTAATTGTTTTTTATTTTAAAATCCTTAAAAATAATTATTAAAAATAGAACACTTGATATCCCCAAATTATGTGTGCTCATCCATATTTTAGAATATTTTCATAAAGAAAATCAACCTGTACAATGTTTTTATAAAAACCATTAGGTTCATGTTTGTTGCATGATAACAGACCAATATACCAAAACAGTAGGCCCTGAAGCAAACAAACAGTTTAATAATTGAATGGAAAGCAAACAAGAAGGTGGGTTGGAACTTCAAACTCCTCCCAAACGAGTTTTAGACTGAGGTTTTTAAGAAAATATTGTTGGGTAAGGCGCTGAAGAGTTGAAGGTTGCTGATTGGTTGAAAAGTGAAGGGTGAAGTCATGAGATAGGAAGATTAAAAAAACACATTCCTGAGTCGGTTCCCCAGAAAAGGTCTCAGACTGGCTGGCATCAGTGGACCCATTAAACTGCAGGATCTGCAAAATATCTCAAGTGAAAAACTTGAAGTTTCTTAATGTTAATCTTTATAAGTTAGACTCTTGTGATGGGTCTACATGATGTCTAGCCAGTAGCTGTAAGGAAGTGGTCTATAGGGCAAGCTGATTAGTGCTTAGCCATGCAATTTGGTTTTATCAATATTACAAGGGCAGTTTCAATGTCAAGTTTCACGGGTTCAAGGCATAGTTCTAACATTTCCTACTGTGTGATGTCATTCCATTTTCTTTTAATGTCAATTGCTTTATTTGGTAAATATGTTTAATAGGAGCCAATTCACAGGGCAGTTGTAAAGACTTGGTAAAAATAGGTAATCTGTCCAACCACCAAGTGGAATGCTCTGCTCTGTACATTGTCTTTGAAGAATAATTATATTATTAATTAAGAAATTAGATGGATTCTGGACAGTTAAATTTGAAAACACTGTTGGAGACAAGAAAGCCAGCTATAACGTCAGCTAGTATTTGAAGCTTAACTTCAGTAAGGCTCTCTCATTCAGTGATTTGACCTGTCTTCTTTGGTAAATCTTTATCATTGTGGACCTGAAGATAGGAAAGTTTCCATTTAAGACAGGGTTAATTAATAACTATCTGTTCAGCCTTGGGCAAACCATTCATTCTCCCTCCATCTCAATGGACTTATTTATAAAACGGTAATAATTGTACCTATTTGTCTTTTCTCACAGGGTTATATTGAGAAATAAATAGTATAATGTATGTGAAAACCCTTTGCAAATGACCACATATGTAGCTAGGAAATTGTCAAAGCATGACAATTTATTGAACCCTAAAGCAACTGTCTAGCTGATTGGCTTTATTCACATTCACCCTTTCTGTGTCTGCTCCTTTTGTTCCAATGAGAACAGTTTCACAGCATTTGATTGACTGTATCCATTAGGCTGCTAAGGGCCATCCTGAAGCATCACTTAACATGAGGTTTGTCTGGAAACTGACATGAACAAAAAGACTCTGGTTACTAACCGAGACGCTCATGGCAGCTCCACGTCTTCCCACCATCAAGAAGGCTGTCCGCGCCAGATGACATCCCTATGGTGCTACAGCCCCTGTGCCGCAACTGTCCCTGAGCAGAGGGCCTTTTGTTCTTATTATGCAGCTGTCAAGGGTGGTGGCAGTCAGCGTCACATAATGAAATGATCTGGTGTCACAATTTTCCAAAATGATTTGTAAGTTTCTGAACAACCATTTCATCTCATTACAAATGCCACTGGACTCTGAGAATCCTCTTTCAAAGTGTCACACTCTTAAAGTCATTTTTCTGCCAGGGTTTCTTTTGAAGGAAGCAGCATAGTCTCTTAGAACAGGGGTGATTCAGGATTCAGACATGAGCCCTTGTTCTATTTCGAGAGCAAATTAATCTAATATGACTGGAAAGAAAGTCCTGTGCTGAGTTATCTGGTGACATAGATAGCTCTAAAAATATAAAATAATAGGGAAAAGGAGACGATTACTACCAAGTAGATATTTGTAAAAATATGACAGAGTTTTAGTGGTAGAAATGACCTTATTTATTTACTTTTATTTAATAAATTATATTGGTTTTTGACAAACATTTTCCAGTGACTGTAAAACCCACATGCAACTCTCTGTCTATGTTTCTGAATGACAAAACAGAAATGGTGCCTGCTCCCTTGACACTTATATTCCAGTGAGAAGGCACATGCAAATCAAGAAAAATACATTTAAATCTAAATAATGGGTGCGTAATTTTTTTGAGGGAGTCATGATCCCTCTTAGAGCAAGTTTAATGATATACAAGAAATATCTCTAATCAGAGAAAAATTAAGCTCTTAATTTGGACTAAATAGAGATGAATGGTCAAATTCTAGGAGCAAAGTCTAAGGCTCAGATTATTTTCAAGTTTCATGTTCCTTTTTCTAATCAATAGTTATATTTTGTTACAAAAGCATAAATGAGGTAAACTGTTTTCAAGAGTCTCAGAGATTTTTGGATTATGATGAATTCCCAAAAAATGACTTTAAAAATGTGGAGATTCTAAGATACTACTAGGCCTCTAGAAGGAACAGGAGGCAGATGTACCCAAGGCTAAGTAGGAATGGAATTTGGAAATACTGGTATTTGTGTGTAGGGAAAGGGAAGCAGGGTATGAAGGTAAGGGGATCAGCCTCCACAAATGCTCCCAAACTTGACTTTAAGATCTGATCAAATATGAGACTACCTCTTAACATGTCTGGCCTTTGCTCTCTAAGTGACCGAAATGTTTCTGGATTTCCATGTTGAATCAATATGCAAACTGTGGTGGAGCATTAGATTTGGGCACTCTTTTTTTTTTTTAAGCATGAGCAATCATTTTATTTATTTATTTATTTATTTTTTAATAATGAAAACTTGGGATACAATTCAGGGTTAGATATACAAACAGTGATTATGCAGGCACCCTTGTTGATGAGGTATGCCCCTCCCTCCCCTAGCAGTTTCCCTCAAATGCCAATCTCACTCCCCCTCCCCTGACAGTTTCCCATTACTGCCAATCCCTTTATAATAGTATTATAATTGGTCAATTGTTCGAGGTCCGCTTATGAGTGAGAACATCCAGTATTCTGTTCTTTGTTTCTGTGATAGATCACTAAGAATGATCGACTCTAAATCCATCCAAGTTGCTGCAAAGTTCATATTTTTGTCCTACTTTATGGCTGCATAATATTCCATTGTGTATATAGACCATATTTTTTTTTATCCAGTCCAGCTTTGATGGGCAACATGGTTGATTCCATGTTTTTGCTATTGTGAATAGAGCTGCAACAAACATAAGTGTGCAGGTGTCCTTTTTGTAGAATGATTTGAGTTCCTCCGGGTATATTCCCAATAGGGGAATTGCTGGGTCATGTGGAAGGTCAATTTCTAGTTCTTTCAGAAATCTTCACATTGTCTTCCAAAGAGGCTGCACTAGTTTGCATTCCCACCAGCTGTGTAGAAGTGTTTCCCCTTCTCTGCACCCTTGCCAGCATCTGTTGTAGTTTGTTTTATTAATGATAATCATTCTCACTGGGGTTAGGTGGTATTACAATGTGGTTTTGACTTGCATTTCTCTGATGATGAGTGAGGCTGAGCACTTCATGTGTCTGTTGGCTGCCCATATATCTTCTTTTGAGAAGTGTCTATTCATGTCTTTTGCCCACTTTTTAATGGGGCTGTTTGTTTTTTTCCTTTTGGCACATTTGAGTTCCTTGTAGATCCTAGATGTTAGGCCTTTGTCAGATATACAATTGGCAAATATTTTTTCCCATTCTGTGGGTTGTCTCCCTGCTCTCTTGATGGTTTCTTTTGCTTTACAGAAGCTCGTTAGTTTGATGAGGTCCCACTTGTCTATCTTATTTCTTAAGGTATTGGCCTTTAGGGTTCTGAATAGGAATTAGTTGCCAGTTCCAATTTCTTTAAGGGTATCTCCTGTGTTTTCTAGGATTCTTATAGTTTGAGGTTTTACATTTAGGTCTTTGGTCCATTTAGAGTTAATTTAGGTGGACGGTGATAGGTAGGGGTCCTGTTTCAATCTTCTGCATGTGATCAGTCAGTTTTCCCAGCACCATTTACTGAATAGGTTCTCCTCTCCCAGTGGTTGTTGTTGGAGGCTTTGTCAAAGATGAGTTGGTTGAGAAATTGAGGCTTTGCTTCCAAATCGCTTTCCTGTTCCGCAGGTCTATGTGCCTATTCTTGTACCAACACCAGACTGTTTGATTACTGTAGTGTTATGGTAAAATTTAACGTTTGGAAGTGTGATACCTCCTGCTTTGTTTCTTTTGCTAAGGATTGTTTTGGCTATTTGTGGTCATTTATATTTCCATATGAATTTCTGTTTTGTCATTTTCAGGTCTGAGAAAAATGATGTTGGTAACTTAATGGGTACCTCGTTAAATCTGTAAATTGCCTTTAGTTGAATGAACATCTTAACAATGCTGATTCTTCCTATCCATGAGCATAGAATATTTTTCCATTTGTTTGTGTCTTCTTGGATTTCTTTGAGTAGTGTTTTGTAATTCTCATTGTAAAGGTCTTTCACTTCTCTGGTT
>CAUYQG010030326.1:0-14751 GCA_963574415.1 Tarsius wallacei | reverse complement strand
TTTGAGAAGTGTCTGTTCATGGGTTTTGATCAGGAATTGGTTGCCAGTTCGACCCCACAATCCCCCTTCTGGAAAAATACCAGGAGGAACTCAAATCACTCTATGAAAAAGATATCTGCACATGCAATAGCAAAAACATGGGACCAACCATGCTGCCCTTCGAAAGTAGATTGAATTAAAAAAATATGGTGCATATACACGATGGAGTATTATACAACTATAAAGGACAAAATTCTGAACTTCACAGCAACTTGGTTGGATTTAGAGTCTGCAATACTGAGTGTTCGATCACAGAAGCAAGAACTGAGTACCACATGTTCTCACTCATAAGTGGGCCCTGAACAATTATTATAATACTATAAGGAATGGATTGACAGTAGTGGGAAACTGTCAGGGGAGGGAGAAGGGAGGCACACTTCATCAATAAGGGTACCTGATCTCAAACCAGGTGATGTGGGGACCAAAATGAGGCCCCAACTTTACCTGTACAATGACCATTTGTATACCTAACCCTAAATCGTACCCCATATCTTTAAAATAAAAACTTTTAAAAAGAAACCTTTGGCTCATTAATCCCTTACTTTTTAAATGAAACAAGTGACTATAAGCTGAGTGCCCAAACCTGATGGGTAGCAAGTCTTAAACTGTATTGGCCCTCCGTCCCATGGCAGACCCAGAGTAGCATCACTTCTTTACCATAGCAGAGAGGGCTGCTTCAGCAATGAGAAGGAGTTGGCATGTTTACCTGCCTTTGATTAAATGGAGTTTTTACTTGACAGCAGTTGCTGAAATAACTTGGGTTATAAATAAATGGGAGCTGGGCTAGAATCTGAGCCTGCTTTCAAAGCTTACTCCTTTTCCATTGGAGCTGCAACAAATCCAATCTGCTCAGGGAGAAAAAAAGGAACAAGGAGAAAAGGCTTTCAGTTTCTGTAGCATTTTAACTAAGGATTGATTGAGGTTTTATGCAGCACGGAGGGCACTGCTGAGGAGTAATTGCCAAGAAAATTGAGGTGCAAGAGCCATTTGCATAGAAAAATCAACTAAGGTTACTAACAAAAGCTCAACTCAAGATGGTAGCTATTGAACCAAATGGCAGTTATCACAACTTCATACTCCAAGTTGTAGCCTAGGAAATAGGCTCACCTTGTCACTGCCTCTCGCCACAGCCCACTCCAAGGCGGGAAATGGCAACTCACGGGCATCTTCCACTCCCAAACCTCCAGCAACTCAGATACCTTCCTGAGAGGAGGCTTTAATTGGCTTGCTCAAAATCATTCAACAAGGTAGCTACCAAGTGAAGCACAACGGAAACTCAGATGTTCTGATCCTGAGTAGTTGCTTGTCCAACAGCAGAACTTTCATGTACAGCCTCCTTTGGTTGGGAACAGAGGAGGGGTAACTTGGAGCAGGTGATAGGACAGCTTCTCACAGATTAGCCACTTGATATTTACCTTCTGCTCCTTCACTATGTATTAGAACCTCTACTTTATGGCTACATTTTGTTTCCTCTCTTCTTCCTCCTCTCCTGGGTCTTTTTTGTACCTCCATCCACCGCTTTATATTGCCACCTTCACTTTGGGGTATGAATTTGCCACCAACATCCTAGATGAGAGCTGACAAATTATTCCCTGTACTTTGTGCCCCATGGTGGTTCAGGTCTCTCAACACTCTCATGAGGATCTTGGACACTTGAGGGGGCCTGAATAGGAAACCCAGATTCCTCCTTGCTCTTTTACCAACAAGTTCTATAACCTTAACCTTCCCAGGTCTTGGCTATATGACCTGCAAAATGGGCAAAAGAATCCCTGTCTAGGGCCCCACATAAATGTAGAATAGCCAAAGAAATTAGTACATAAAGGCTTGGAGAAAACACTAAAACTCAGACAGACTGAAGTGAGGTGAATAATTCAGTACATCCTCCTTATCCAGCTGGAGGTAGTTCTAAGAACACATTTTGCAAATTGTCAGGCACTTTGTATGTGTTCTTTAAAAAGTGTTTTATTAATAGAGTCATTTGTTATGTTTGCTATATCATAAATTTCAGTAACACCAAGAGATTGAAATGATGATGACCGATGATGATGGTATGACGATAGTAGTGGTGATGATGGTGATGACAGCAATGATGATGGTGGCCATGCTGTTGATGGTGAGGACGGTGGTGATGATGGTGTAGACAGTGGTGATGGTGATGATGTTAATACAGCAGGAAGAACCCAAAAAAAAAACCAGAATTAATTTATAAAACATTGTGTATATATTCTTACATGCTTAAACTTCGGGCACCTTCAGAGTACTCTCTGTTTGATGCAATACATCTATCGAGCTGCTTTTTCACTACCCAAAATAGTTTTTGAACTCATCAATTTTGATGCCTTTTGTGCTTCTACCATTTTTTGTTTCTTCCATATCTGCAAACATTTCCCTTTGAGGACTTTTTACATCCGAGAAACAATTTTTAAAAAAGGCTGCTCAGAGTGAGATCAGGTGAACAGGGAGGGTAGGGCATGGGGTCAAAAACTGCTGAACACTCAGCATAGTGTGGGCAGGTGCTTTGCCATGGTAGAAGAACCAGTCACCTGTTTGCCACAACTCAGGACATTTCTTCTGCAAAACATGATGCACCCTTCTCAAAACTTCCAGAAAAAAAATTTGGTTGACTGTATGATCCAGAGAAACAAGTTCTGAGCATACTATAAGGAGCCTGCCCTCCAAAAGATAATTCCAGTTTTTTGGGGTCTCCCCTCATAGGTCTGCTCTACATACACACATTCTTACATATTTGGATAGACTAGCTCCTGCACAGAGTGGGCAGCATCTTCCAGGCTGAGCCCAGAGCCCCTAGTGCTGAGCTGGTGGGCCCACAGTGGGTTTTCAGAAACACAGTATGCCAGAATGTTTGGTTGACCTTAACCCCATTATTTCACCCTTTGCCTCAGCTATGCTATCTGTAAAATGGAGGGTTATAATGGTCCCTACCTGATAGGGTTGCTGTGAAGATTAAGTGAGCTGAACCATGTGAATTCAGTGGCTGGCACTGAATAAGCACACATGTGTCTAAGCATCACTTACAACAGATGGGTCAAAGGAGCATAGTAACAGGGAAGGAAGGGGCTTTGGTTGTCAGATGAATGCTCAGCTAGCGTGTGCTCTCAACTTACCCGACAAAAGTGAGAAACCCAGGTGGTCCAGGGAGGGCATGTGACTTGCCGGAAGTTCTCAGCTGTCAGAGATGGTGCTAGATGGAACTGCCACCTCCTGATTCCTCTTGTCTCTATGCTAGTGATTCTCAACTTCAGCAAACATCAGAATCACATGGAGGTGGAAGGGAGGCCTTGGAAACAGATTCCCAAGCCCCACCTCATCATTCTAATTGAGTGGGACTTGGGAAGTCTGAGAATTAGAATTTCTAGCAGGTTCCCACACTTTAAGAATCACTACTTTACACTAAGCTGATGGATAAACCTGGAGCTTGCCAGAGAAGGAGCAGCGAGCTACAAGGAAGCCGGTGACATAGCTGAAATTTAGATCAGAACCACCACCACTACCTCCTCCTCCACCACCCCCTCCAGGCAGTGGAGCAATTCTGAGCAGGTTAGTGACTGGGTTTGGTGTTGCTGGGAAGTTAGGGGGTGAGTAAAAAGTGTACCTCCAGCCCCTCAAAGAATCACAGCTACACTGTTTCATATCAGGACAAAATTTCAAAGGGGTGTGGTTGTGGAGAGGGCTGTTTTCCTTCCCTGTCATCTTCTGACCCTGAAAATCAATGAATGTTCTTAATTCTTTTCCCCATGGATCCTAACAGGATACTTTCTTGCTCCTGAAACATCCACTATTTCTATAGTCAGTTTGTATACTCTAAGATACCCAGTGACCCTCACTATGTGCCAGGATGCTGGGCACTGGGCCTAATGGACATGTGTCCTGCCCTTGAGCAACTTGCATAGGGAGAGAAAGATCTACAAAACTAAAGAGAGCATATGAGCAGGATACCACGCATGCTGCAGTGGAAGGTGTACCAGTTGGTACGGGAAGGGAGGCACTGATTCTGTGTGGGTGTGTAGGGGACTGACAGTGTTGAGGATGGCTTCACTGGGAAGGTGCCTTTCAAGCTGGCCAATGGCTAAGGGGTCATTCATCCCCAAGGGAATGGGGAACAGAGAGCATTCCAGGCTATAAATAAAGCAGAGCGTACATACAACTGTAGGGTATGGTCTTGGAGATAGAGGGTTTTAGGGGAAAGAGCTTACCTTGAGTTTGTGATAAGATGTTTGAACTTTATCTTGGAGAAACCATGGAGCCATTAAAGGTCTCTCAGAGGAATGAAATACACTCAAGTTGGGTTTTAGGACATTCCCTCTATGGAGCCTAGCACTCCATGTATGTTCCTAGCAACACCTGCATCACCCATAAGCTTGTTAAAAATGCAGAATTCCAGGCCCCATTGATAGACCTCTTGAATTAGAATCTGCAGTTTTTTCAAGTTTCAATTTTTAAATTACTATATGGTAAATTGAATTTTTTTTTTTTTGGTGTATAGGCCTATGAATGCTAATACACATATCAATTTGTGTAGCCACCACCCACAGTAAGGATACAAAACTGTTCCATCACCACCCAAACTATCTTCCACTATCCTTTATAATCACACCTTTCACCTCTATCCCCAGTCACCACTAATCTGTTCTCTGTCACTACAGTTTTATTCCTCCAAGGAAGTCACATCCATGGAATATCATATACTATATAATAATATATAACTTTTTGTACAGCCACAGCTCACTGTAACCTCCTGGGTTCAAGCAATCACCCTGCCTCAGCCTCTTGAGTACCTAAGACTATGTGGGCTCACTGCCATGCCTGTTTTTTTTGGTTGTTGTTTGTTTTTTGTTTAAGAGATGGTGTCTCTCACTATGTTGCCCATGCTGGTCTCAAATTCCTGGTCTCAAGCAATCCTCCCTCCTTAGCCTCCCAAAGGGCTGGGATTACAGGCAAGAGCCACTGAGCCTATCTGACACTGGCTTAACTGAGAAAAATGTCTTTGAGATTCATCCAAGTTGTTTCATGTATCAATAGTTCATTCCTTTTTGTTATTGAGCAGTGTTCATTGTAAGGATATACAGTTGGTTTAACCATTCACTGGGGAACAGTTGGGTTGTTCCCAATTTTTGGTGATTATGAATAGAGTGGCTATGAACATATATATGAATGTTTTTTGTGTAAACCTAAGTTTTCATTTCCCTAGGCTAAATACCTAGGAACTAGATTTTTGGTCATATGGTAAGTGTATGCTTAATTTTATAAGAAACCTTCCAAACTGTTTTCCTGAATGACTATACTATTTTGCATTTTCACCAGCCATGTATGAGAGTTACAATTGCTCCCCATCCTTACCACTACTTGGTATTGTTAATGTTTTTATTTTAGCCATTCTAATAGGTGTGGTAATATCTCACTATGGCTTAAATTTGCATTTTACTAGTGGTTAAAGACGCTGGTGATCTTTTCTTATGCTTATTTGCCATCTATACATCCTCTTTGTGGATATGTCCCTTCAAGCCTTTTGCCCATTTTTCAATTGGGTGGCTTATTTTCTTGGTGTTGAATCTTGAGAGTTCTTTATATATCCTAGCTATATAAAGCCCTTTGTAATACATTTGATTTTAAAATATTCTTTCCCTTTATGTAGCTTGTCTTTTCATTCTCACAATAGTGTCTTTCACAGAAAAACAGTTTTTAATTTTGATAAAGTGCAAGTGATTTCCCCTCTCTTTTACAGATCATCTTTTTTTGGTGTCATGTCTAAGAACTCTCTACCTAACTTCAAGTCACAAAGATTTTTCTCCTATGTGTTCTTATAAAAATTATGTAGTTTTACATTTATATCTGTAATCAATTTTGAGTGAATTTTTGTATATGATGTGAAGTTTGGATCAAGGTTTGTTGTTTTGTCTTTTGACTGTTTCAACGACATTTGTAGAAAAACTTTCCTTCTCTGTTGAATTGCCTTTGCACCTCTGTCAAAAGCAATTGGTCATATTTATTGTACATCTATTTCTGGATTCACCATTCTGTTCCATTAATCCATGTGTCTATTCCTTTGTTAAAACCACATTATCTTGACTACTATAGCTTTATAATGAGTTTTAAAATCAGGCAGGATGATTTTTCCAAATACATTCTTTTTTTTCAAAAGTATTTTAGTGAGTCCTAAAAGCTCTAAATATTGACTTCCCATATGACCCCGCAATCCCCCTAATGGGAATATACCCTGAAGAATTCAAATCACTCTATAAAAAAGATACCTGCACACGTATGTTTATCGCAGCATTGTTCACAATAGCAAGAACCTGGAAGTAACCATGCTGTCCATCAAAAGAGGACTGGATTTAAAAAAATGTGGTACATATACCCAATGGAATACTACACAGCCATAAAAAAGAACAAAATCATGAATTTCACAGCAATCTGGATGCAACTAGAATCTATAATACTGAGTGACCTCTCACAGAAACAAAGATCTGAGTATCACATGTTCTCACTCATATAGTGAATCTTGAACATCCAACGTATTACTATAAGAAAATGACTGACAGTGGTGGGAAACTATGCAGGGGGGAAGGAAGATGGGATTAACAGTAGTCAATATCTGTCTGGGGACGGGGAGATACCTCTTATCAACAAGGGTTACTGAATGAAGCATATTTGTATATCTAACCCTTAACTGTACCCCACAATATCATAATAAAAAATATTGATTATTAAAAAAAGTATTTTAGCTATTCTAGTTACTTTGCCTGTCCACAAATATTTTAGAAAATGGCTTATTTATATTTACAAAAGTCCACCTTAGATTTTAATTGAAATTATGTTAAAGCTATAGAGACATTTGGGGGTGAACTGGTATCTTCACTATGATGAATCTTCCAATCCATGAACACGGTATGTTTTGCCATGTATCTGTGTCTTCAGAATCTGCATCTTAACAAGATGCCCAGATAACTCCTCTGCACATTAGAGTTTGGGAAGCACTGCCCTAGAATGAAAATTAAGTCATCTGGGAAGATTTACAAAAGGATGCTGAGGCCCCACCCAGACCAACAGAATAAGAATCTCTGAAGGTGGACTTAGGCACTGAAATTTTTTCTAAGTTCTCCAGGTGATTCTAGCTGGCAGCCATGTGTGAACCTCTACTCTAGACCCAGACAAGTGCTTATATGAATCTGGACTCCTGAAGCTCTGGCTTCATGCTCATTAAATCAGTCTGATTAAGGCCATCACTTCATTGCTTCACCCTAGACGTACATTAAAATCTGCAGAGGACAGAGTGACCTCAATGAAAATTTTTCAAGGTGCAATTCTGGTTGACAGATTTACCAAATTTCCTCCAATAATCCCACATATCTCCTTATTTGAGTATTGCCTTTCCCCACTCTGCCTCAGGAAGTGGAGCAACATTCCAGAAGTTTTAATTCCAAACTCTAAAAGTCTTCTGACTTTTTGGAAGTCACTCTGGAAGTTACTGAGGCACCAGGAGACAGAAGAGAGAGAGAGCACATGTGTGCACACAAGAGAAATGTCCAATTGCACAAGTCTGATCAATAAGATATGTAACCCAGATTGCTTGATTCATGGCAAGGGAACATCTTTTGGTTTCATATCCACCTCTCTGACATGCTGAGTCAAGTAACAGCTCCATATTTAGGAGAAAACCCTCCTCTAATCTCTAAGGGCAATCAAAGTTTTCTTGTGTCATTTTCTATGGTTCCTTGGAAATGTTAAATGGATATCTTAGCAATGGCAAGGTGGGACATGACAAACTGGCCCCCAAAATATGAACCAATTGAATGCTGTCTGCAGACAGCTCTGTTTCTGTTATCTTTAAATGGATATGCGGAAAGTAGTGCTGATGTTGATAAAATAGATGTAAAACCTAATGCTTCTGCTTTGGATGTGCACCAACCCCAGCAGTCTAAAAATAGACTCAACTGCATCAATAATATTTCACTTTAAAGTTGTAGATCCCTCGGATGGTTTGGGAACATTCAGAGAGGATAGAAGGGCAGAAAGATATGAAAACAGCAAAAGGTGCATTCTAGGCCTTCAGGTCAGGGCCTCAGAGACAACCACACTGGAATGCCTGTTTTTTAGACATTCATGTATCTCTTTCCTACAAAAGGCCCTTCCACATATTATAAGATCACATTCTTTCCTGCAGTGCCACCAAGTTCATTCTCAACACCACTGTCTGTCTGAGGCTGACATACCTCTGATTCCTAGTTTTTTGTTTGAGGCTAATTTTCAAAGACCTTTAGAATCCTGAAATCTTAACATACAAATGCTACAACTGCAGAGCCACAACACACTGAGACTGGACCAGGCAAATCCTGAGGTTTTCTTTTTTGCTCCTCTGTGGGAAGGTAGAAGTGACCTATCCAAGGTCATACAACAAGTTAGACATGGAGCATGAGCCAGTGTAGTAATGGAGACGACCAGAAAGGAGTTGGCCTTTGCAATCTGGTTCTAATTCCAGTCTTGCATTGACCAGCTCTGTGACCTTGATGTTGAAAAAGTAGAATCTGGCTGGGCTCGGTGGCTCAGCACTTTGGGAGGCCAAGGCAAGTGGATTGCCTGAGCCCGCGGGTTCAAGACTCACCTGGGCAACTTGACGAGACTTCATCTCTACAATAAATCAAAAATTAGCCAGGCATGGCAGCGCGCACCTATAGTTCTGGCTACTTGGAAGGCTGAGGCGGAAGGATCACTGGAGCCCAGCAGGTGGAGGCTGAGGTGGCCGTGAGCGTGCCACTGCTTGCACTCCAGTCTGGGCAACAGAGTAAAACTCCAACTCAAAAAAGAAAAGAAAAGAAAAAGTAGAATCACAGCACTCTCTACTTCACAGGGCAGTCTGGAGAATTAGTGAAAATGTGCACAGAGTGCCTAACACCCAGTGGGTACTCAAGTAACACCAGTAACCTCTCTAACCTTGATGCCACAGCTCACAGTCCAATGCTCTTTCCACAATCCCACCATATGAAGACCAATAAGTGCACTTGAGTTAAGGGTTAAATCTCCTTGCCCTTCTCACAAATACAGACCAGCACTTCCAGGGTTCTCTAAATACTGCAAAGAAAAGCAATCCTCCCAAACTATAAGCATGAGCCACTGCACCTGGCTTAAAAAAAATGAGTACTTTGCTTTTGCCTATCACAGCCATTGCCAAATGATGGTGCAATGATTTGCCCAAGGCTGTCTCTTCTTTGAATACCAAGGTCTACGAGGTCCAGGATTGTGTGACCTTCTTCCATGGGCCTGTCCAGGTCCAAGTCATAAATGAGCATAACCAATCCAGTAGAGGGGGAGGTATTATGGTCCTCACCTTTCAAGTGAGGAAATGGAAGCAAGGCCCTGGACTCCCTGCATGCATGGAAGCATAGGAAGAGGGAGGCAGAAGAGTGGGTTGGGTGAGAAGACTTGGTTCTATTAGTGGGAGTCAGGCAACAGAGGCATTGCATATCCTTTCAATGTCATATTTGGAGCAATGTTTAACAACCTGCCCAAGGAATATTTAATTATCTAGGAAAAAGTACTTTTGCTTGACTTGATATTTACTATCAGTTAAAGATTCAGATTCTACGGGGGTACTTGTTAATGTGTGGTAGGGTTTTGCCTAGTAGAAATACAAATGCTTTCTGTTTAGAGAAAAAAAAGTTCCAAAGTTTATGGATTTACCGTCCTATAAGACATTGACCGATGTTGTTTCTAATCTAGCAATCTCATCCCAACAGTCTTCAGTCTTCAGGGCCTGTATAAACCCACTTTGCCATTCTGTTGGTACCCTCATTAATAATTAAACGTATGTTTGACTTGTGTACATTCTATATTTGTATGAGTCACATTTTTAACTTTTTGAAAATTATCCTTTGCCACTCAACTGCCACCAACTCAGATTGTGAGCAAGCCCTACCCTTTCTCAATTTCCTCATCAGCAATATGACAGAGAGGGATTAGATGGGAAACTACAAGGTCCCAGAAGCGTTGATTTTTAAGACTGATCCTTAAAAAGAATAATTTCCTGAAAGGGTTAAACATCTAATGGGATTATCTTCAAAAATAACAACAATAACAATAGCCAGTATTTATCCATCCTTCAGTACCAACCACTATACATCATGAGACAGGTGCTATTGTTACTAGCCCTAATCACAGATGAGGTTAAGAAAGCTGAAGTGGTATTTTATTAGCCAGGAGACATCATCTTCATCCCACTATCGATTCATTTTTTTCACCTGTCTGCTCATCCATGGTTCCAGCCACCCATCCAGCTGACGCAACACCAAAATGCTTCCCATGTTCACTCTCGATCTACCTAATTGACTGCTATGGCCTTTAGAAGAGGCAGTGGTTGCTTCCAGCTGGTGGCTCCAGAAAGACTTTGTGGAAGAGATCTTTGTGAAGGTTCAAGCGAGACATTTAGACACGGGTCAAAAGAGCATCCTCGGCTGAAGGAACCATGGCAGAAAAGTCTGGAGGAGGAGGAAAGAGACATGCACAGTGACCAGTGAACAGTAGTGAGAGGTTGCTGAGAAGGCTGTGGGAAGGGAGGATGACAGGATATGAGACAGAGAGATGATAACAGCTGATAGAGAATCTTAAGTTTCCTGACGCCTTCTCTACGACCTTGAGTACCTCGTGTGATGGGAAAGGGAAGAGACAAACCCTTCCCTAGGTGCCCTGACGTGGTCGAGCCTGGGTTCTCTGACTATCAGAGTCCTGAACTTTGAAGAAAGAACTTTGAAGAAAGAAAGGAGAATTGCAAACAACCATGGAGGGAATCCACTCTGGCCTCTAGCCTCCCTTCCCGAACATGTGGCCCTGAGCTAATTTAAACCAGTCTGAGCTCACTTTGCAAGCAGTTGTCACAAGGCGCTACATCAAAAGACTCCTGAGACCCAAATATTTAACAACCAGAGCACTCCCTCCATCCATCAGTTTGGTAATTCTATCCACACACACACACACAAAAATCTATTGGGGTTTCATTTCTGGCCTGCTCATTTCTTATAAACATGCCAGGGCCATTTACAGCTCACAACTCACTGCTCTCTAAACATTTACACATTTCTCCCTCTTAACACATCCTTGGCCACTTGATTAAGTGGTAGGTCACAGGGGTTGGATGGCAAGGCCTTGGCATCTTTGGGTTTTTTCCAAACCTGCCTTCACATGGGTTAGTCGTCAGCTTACCCTTCGGTAAACACAAGGATGGTTGGAGTCCTGGGCACAGACTTACTGATGCCTTGGTCTTTCCATCCCTCTTCTTGCAGTTCCATGAGGTGGAAGAGAGTCCAGACTTCCCAGAAGGCACAGACATAAGGCCATTTGCCAGTTGGGCTTAGGAAGGCTGGTGTGGTTCCCCATGACCTTTAGGGCTGAGTGACTGTCCGTGTTTTACAACACCCTGATTCCCAGGCAGGGAGCTTGGAGCAGTATTTGTATCAAGGGGGAAGGAAGCATCCCACACAACTTCCCAGATTATGACAATAGCAGTCTCACACATGTCCTGCATAAGCATACATATAACACTCCTCCTCTCCTTCAGAACATAGTTATAGCCAGCACCTAAATGCTGAGAAAAGTCAAGAAGAGGTGGAAGCCCCATGGACTGGGGAAGTGGCAAGGGCTTCATAGAGGAGGTGTGGTGAGCCATGGCATCACCAGCAGAGAAAAGCTAGAACTCAGGCCCAGGGGTATGGGCAGGGACGGCAGAGAGGACACTGCCGAATGACCACAATTGCACCATTCCTGTTGGCTCTGCTTCCATTTTTAAAGACAATTTTGAATAGAGGAAAGCCTTGAGTCAGACCTGAGTTTGAATCCTGTCATCTTCCCCTACTGGCTGTATGACCCCTGGGAGTTACTCAACATCTCAGAGTCTCACTTTCTTCTTCTTCAGCAAAACGAGGATACTGGCATATACATCACAACAGGGGTGCCGAGGGGATGCATAAGGCTGTGCAGGTCATGGTACCTGTCTGGGTCTACTGAGCAACCACTGGAAACCATCATGCTGGAGTCAGAGCCACAGCACTGCAAGCACTTCCCAGGCAGAGTCTTTTCAATTCAGGCCACAGTGCCTTCACACAGTGCCTCAGCCATCGAGAAAATCTGGTGATGGACATAGACCTCTTCAAGGAAGGACTTGCTGCCCAGCTGCTGGAAGGACTGTAGCAGCCTCTTCAGGGCCTGCTCAGCTACAGACAGCTACCAGCCCCAAGGTCATGCCCTTTGGGAGCAGCCCACCTCCTTTGAGGGGGTGGGGTAAGGAAATAAAGGCCTCTGTCAGCCCATCCCAGGACAACGCTACAGGCCACTTTGGTACTCCCCATGGGGTTGGCTGAGGCTGCATCAGACCTGCATCATGGCTCAACCTCTGTGCCATCCTGCTTCCTTTCCTCCTACCATGGGTGTCTTGATCCCAAGGACAATTCTTAATAAACATCCGGCACACTCAACTCTCAGGGTCTGCTTCCCAAGAGTCCTATTTGCAACAAACTTGGCATTTGTTGACTGAATAAATGTCTGAAAGAATACCCCCTGTTTTCTAAATCCAGAGTTAATACTCATACCAGCTGTGGTTCTGGTCTAAGAGGCTCTTTCTGCTGGCATAGCCAAGAAACTAGGGTCAGCAAAATGGCACATAGTAGTTCTGTGACCACCCAGAGGGCTACAGTTGTCCTGTTCAGGAAATTCAGTCACCTAGCTATCTTCTAGCAGGGGCTGGGAACATTTCAAATTAAAGTTAGGCTCTGTAGATCTTTTCCACCACAAAAGTCCCCAGGCTGATAATTTCCCCCATGCAGCTGGATAACCAGTCCTGGAGGGAGAGGGAGAAACAATGAAGAAATGGAACATACCAAGAGGGAACCCTGTAGTAGGACAGCGCCCACTTCCACTTATTTCATCCCAGGACTCACTGAGGGCCTTGAACAGCTCAGATAAAAATAAACGATGGCTGGGCTCGTTGGCTCAGCCTGTAATCCCGCGCCTTTGGGAGGCTGAGGTGAGTGGATTGCTGAGCCCATGGGTTCGAGACCCGCCTGGGCAACTTGACGAGACCTCATCTCTACAATAAATCAAAAAAATTAGCCGGGCGTGGTAGCGCGCGTCTGTAGTTCCAGCTCCTTGGAAGGCTGAGGCGGAAGGATCGCCGGAGCCCAGCAGGTCGAGGCTGCGGTGGCCGGGAGCAGCCACTGCACTCCAGTCTGGGCGACAGAGTGAGACTCCAACTCAAAAAAAGAAAAAAGAAAGAAAAAAAACAAAAACACTCTCACCTGACCTAATTAATATTTATTGAGCACTGCAATCAACAGAAAAAAAATTCATATTTTTAAGTACACATGGAACATTTACAAAGATAGAACATATTCTAGACAAAACAGGCCTCTTGCTATCATGGAATTAAATTAGATATCAGTAACTGAAAGATAGCTGGAAAATTCTCTAATATTTGGAAGCATTTACACATCTCTAAATAACCAATGGGTTAAAGTAAAAAATCAGAAGGAAAATGGGAAAGTATTTTGAACTAAAAGAAGTGAAAATATACAAAAATTATGGGTTATAGTATTAAATAACTATATTAGCAAAGAAGAAAGGTGTCAAATTAATGCCTTTATCTTTGACTTTAAGAAACTAGAAAAAAAGCCGGACTCGGTGGCTCAGCCTGTAATCCCGCGCTTTGGGAGGCTGAGGTGAGTGGGATTGTCTAAGCCCGCAGGTTCGAGACCTGCCGGGGCAACATGGTGAGACCTCATCTCTACAATAAATCAAAAAATTAGCTGGACGTGGTAGTGCGTGCCTGTAGTTCCAGCTACTCGGAAGGCTGAGGCGGAAGGCTCACCGGAGCCCAGCAGGTCGAGGCTGCAGTGGCCAGGAGCGGCCATTGCACTCCAGTCTGGGTGACAGAGTGAGACTCCAACTCAAAAAAAAAAAAAAAAAAAAAGAAACTAGAAAAAGAGCAAGTTAAACACAGCGTAAACAAAATAAAAGAAATAATAAAGATCAAATTAGAAACCAATGAAATAAAAAAACAGAAAAATAAATGAAACAAAAACCTAGTTTTTTGTTTTTTGTTTTTTGAGTTGGAGTCTCACTCCATTGCCCAGCCTGGAGTGAGTGCAGTTACACACTCACGACCACCCCAGCGTCGACCTGCTGGGCTCTGAGGATCCTTCCACCTCAGCCTTCCAAGGAGGCAGAACTACAGGCATTTACTACCATGCCCAGATAATTTTTGATTTATTGTAGAGATGAGGTCTTGCCAAGTTGCCCAGGCTAGTCTCAAACCCATGGACTCAGGCAATCCACTCGCCTCAACCTCCCGAATCTGGGATTACAGGCTGAGCCACTGAGCCTGGCCTGGTCTTTCTGAGGTTAATAAAAATGATCTGTATACTCAACATAATTTCAGTTAAACTCTCAGCTAAAATTTTTATTTTTCTATTTTTATTTTTATTTTTTATTTTTTTGAGTTGGAGTCTCACTCCGTCGCCCAGACTGGAGTGCAGTGGCCGCTCCCGGCCACCGCAGCCTTGACCTGCTGGGCTCCAGCGATCCTTCCGCCTCAGCCTTCCAAGTAGCTGGAACTACAGGCGCGTGCTACCACGCCTGGCTAATTTTTTGATTTATTGTAATTCCTTCTAAAACTCCTAGATGTTTGCCTGAGAAATGAAAATGTATAACATA
>CAUYQG010030325.1:0-22592 GCA_963574415.1 Tarsius wallacei | reverse complement strand
AGACCCACCTGGGCAACTTGGTGAGACCTCATCTCTACAATAAATTTAAAAAATAATTAGCCAGGCATGGTCGCGCGCGCCTGTAGTTCCAGCTACTTGGAAGGCTGAGGCGGAAGGATCACCGGAGCCCAGCAGGTCGAGGCTGCAATGGCCGGGAGCGGCCACTGCACTCCAGTCTGGGCGACTGAGTTAGACTCCAACTCAAAAAAAAAAAAAAAAAAGAAAGAAGCCCCTTTTAGCTCATGAACTTGTGTCTTCAGAAGTCTGGCAAGTCTCCTACAAAGGCAGCATTTTAGCCCAACTCCCTTGTCTATCAGAGGTGGAGAGGTTACCTGTTCTTTACCCTTGTTAGCATATCAATTATTGCAGAAATACATCAGGCCTTTTGTTAAAAGCAAAAACTCCATCTTTCGGTCCTTCCTTTCAAGAGACCTGCCCATGCCAGGTATTTCTAGCATGTATCTTCCTTTTCCTTCTCGTCTTCTCACTAATAAATTCTGTTTTCAAAACTTTGCTAGCCACTCTGAAAATCATTCCAGGGTTGAGTCAAAGAGCCCACAAGTTTTGCACCATACTCCATCCAGCATCATTACCAGCAGGCAGGCTGCAAGGTGCAGAACCCGGCAATGAGTAAGACCCGGTAAAGGCTAAAGCAAGGCCCCAGTGCCTGGATTTTAAATGAGGAAAAAGGTGGTGCCCAGCTTTGTCAAGAGAAAAGGTGTCCCCGGCAATTCCGGAGTGTTTTGTCAAGGTGTAATATCTCCACAGATGTTAAAATTGATTTTCTGCAAGTCCATTTGTAGTCACCTGGAACAACATGAGGTAAAGAGAAACCACCAGCTTGGTTTGTGGGAAGACAATTGCTATCAGCCTAAGTGACAGGTGGATGTTAGAAAGCAACAGGTGTTATCTCTGGAAACTTCTGGTAGACTGTTGTGTTCTCTTATTGCCAACAGCAACCCTGGCCTCTGAAGGAGCGGTTTTAAATGGTGGTTGAAGAAGACAGAAAGCCCAGTTTGGGGAATGAAGGGGGAATAGAAGGCGGGAAGAAAAGTGAGGTCAGCTCACTTCTGTCCTGATTCAGGGTGGGTAGACTGCTGACTCAGCCCCGAGAGCACCAAGATTTGTAGGGGTGGGGTAGGTTGTTGGCCGTGGGAGTCAGCAGAATTTCCCTGAGCTCCAGGGAGTAACTCTATTTGGTATTCTCCATCTTGTCCCTCCTGTTCCTCTTGTTATTCACTGCTTCCTCTTTTCCAGGTTTTGTTTTGTTTTTTGATTGGAAAATACAGTTTATTTAGAAAGTAAATTTTAGAGAGGAGATTCACCTTCCTGAGGTAGAGAAGGGGCCAAAGCTAAGAAACATGGAGGCCATAGCTCAAAGAGCTACGTGGACACACCAGCATTTTTCTACAAAAGAGCAACTCCACTGCTCAGACTGAGCAACTCAGAGCCTTCTTGGGTTCTTACCACGCATGCAACCTGTTATCAAATCCTGTTGTGGGCAGGGTGAGGTGGCTCATGCCTGTAATCCCAGAATTTGGGGAATAAAATGTCTTTTTAAAAAAATTTTATTATAGAGATGTGGGGTACAATTCAGGGTTAGGTATATAAACACTGATCATGCAGGTACCCTTGTTGATAAGGTATGCCCCTCCCCCCTAGCAGTTTCCCTCAACTGCCAATCCCACCCGCCCTCCCCTCACAGTTTTCCACTACTGCCAATCACTTTCTTATAGCATTATAATTGTTCAAGGTCCACTTATGAGTGAGAACATATGGAACTCTGTTCTTTGTTTCTGTGATAAATCACTGAGTAGGGAATAAAATGCTTTAACAAAGCAATGGCCTTTTCCAGGTTTTAAAACTGCTCTGCCAGAGTTGCTGCTGAAACAAGTGATAACTAAAGTCAACCTGCAAAGTGAGCCCTTGTCTCCTGCAGTGGCACCATCTTCATATCTTCATTCAGCACCAGGGGCATATCCCTGTGGCTTTTGTTCTTGCTGGCAACGGGGAAGATCGGTGTTGCTTTGGCTTGCTTTACTAAACTTAAGCCTAACTAATGAATTGTTTTTATTCTCTCCTGAGTTGCTAAGCCCTGAATAAGACAAGTCCTGAGAAAGGATAAACTTTTGACTGTGAATAGAAGGTGAGAATCCATTTTGACTATTATGGATCAATATTAACCTTTGCTGAAAGCAGCCATTTGTTTTAGTTTGTCCCAGTTCACACCTGTGATCTGAGCAAAATTTTTCATGTCTCCCACTGATGCAAGGGTCCCAGGCTGGATGATAAATCGTGCGCTCACCCCCACCCCCGCCCCCCTGTGGAAAGGTTCTTTCCCACCAGCCTCTCCTCCCCTCATAAGCACCTGCCCCTTTCTAGTCCATTACTTTTTAGTCTCCCCATAAATCATCAATAATGTATTATTCATATGCCACTTATTTCCAAAAGGGATTAAAATGGTATGCAAAATAGTCACTTGACAAATATTTACCGGGAGCCTAAAAGTTCCATGAATACTACCTGAGGCTACACATAGGCACAAGTTGTTCAAATAAAAGTTTAAAGTGAAGGCAATAAAAACCATACAGACCCACAGTCCCAGCTGCTCCAGAGGCTGAGGTGAGAGGATTGCCTGGGCCCAGGAGTTTGAGGCTGCAGTGCGCTATGTCCATGCCACTGAACTCCAGCCTGGACAGCACAGTGAGACCCCATCTCTAAATACTGAGTTTGCGATCATGGATGAGACAGGAATTGTAGTTCCTTCTACATTTTCCTTTGAGCTTCCCGGTAGCAAAACAAAAAAATAAATCACAAAATGTATAAAATCAATCCTATTTCCTGAGGACATGCAACTTTGACACATAAAGCAAGTAGAATTGTACAGTGACAGTGTCTTTTAACAGATACCTTTGCCAAAAGTACAGAAACACTTGTTTTACAACCTTTTTTATATCAGTCTTTTTCTCCTAACACTAAATTCCATAAGAATTTAATGATGCATTCAATAAATATGAGTGTACCTACTATTGTTCCAGGCGCTGTTCTGGGTTCCGGGATACAGAAGAGAACAAAATGGAACAGACAAAAATTCCCACTCACTCTGTTCCAGCAGGGCAAGACAGACAATACACACACTGTATCATGTGTCAGATGTGAGAAGTGCTGGAGAGAAAAGCAAAGTTGTAGAGAGCTCAAATCAGGCTGTAGTTGAAAGAAGGTGATGAGGAAACCCCTCACTAGATGGTGATGTCTGAAGAGAGGGTGAAGGGGACGAGGGAGCGGTCACGTCCATATCCAGGGGAGAGTCTTCCAGAGGGAAAGCAATGCACAGGCCCAGAGACAGGGCACATGAGATCAGTGTGGCTCTGGTGACACAAATCAGGAGAAGATTACAAGGACGCCAAGTCAGACATGGAACGGTGAGAGACAGGAAGTGGAGACCTTGGTACCTTTCCTCCCCAGAAGATGGAAAACCAAGGGAAGGTTGTGAGGGCACAAGCATTGGGTCCTGACATATTTTAAAGGATCCTTCTGGCAGCTATGTTAAGTATGGATGGAGAGAACAAGGGCAGAAGCAGAGAAATCAGCTAGGAAGCTTGTGAAATGTTCCAGATCAGAGACGGTGTGAGAAATGGTGAGATTCTGGCTGCGTGTGAAAGGTTGAGACAACAGGATTTTTTTTTTAGCCTCCCTCCCCACCCCAGGATTTTTTTTAAAGACTGTGTCTCTGTCACCAGGCTGGAGTGCAGTGGCACTATCATGGCTCACTGCAGCCTTGACCTCCTGGGCTCAGGCAATCCTTCCACTTCAGCCTTCCAAGTAGCTGGCACCCGCTACCGCACCTGGCTAATTTTTTTTTTCTCACTATGTTGCCCAGGCTGGTCTCAAACTCCTGGGCTCAAGCAATCCTCTTGCCTCAGCCTTCCAAAGTGCTGGAATTACAGGTGTGAGCCGCCTTACCCAGCCCACAACATGATTTAATAACAGGTTGTGTGTGCGGTAAGAACCGGAGAAGGTTCTGAGTTGCTTAGTCTGAGCAGTGGAGTTCCTCTTCACTGAATGACATGTTGAAGGAGGAGCAGATGATAGGGAGAAGATCAGGAGTTCGGTTTAGGTCATGTTCAGCGAGATGTTTACTGGCCATCCAAGTAGAAATTTCAGGTCGAGCATGTGGCTAGGTATGAATCTGGGTTCTTGTGAACCCTTACATAAAAGACATGGAATCGTAAAGTGGACGATGTCTTTAACAGATATTTTTGCCAAAAGTACAGAAACATTTGTTTTATGACCATTTTTATATCAGCCTGCAATAAAAATCGAGGGCATACTCTTCAATCATAGCTAAGTGAAGGCATTTCCGGAAGCAGCCAAGCTCCTGTAGTAAATGTCTTGAAAGATGTTGCCTTTGGGAATCTCACTCAGAACAAGCATGGGGCTTGCTGCAGCTGGAGGCATGGGCAGTTCACGGGGCCTCGGCCTGTCTCTCACAGCTATGATTTCAAATTTGCCTTTGGCAAGAGAGCTCTTTCCACTCATCCTCTGTGGCAGATGGTCAGGGACAGGGCTGACATTTTTCTGTAAAAGGCAAAGAGTCTGATAAATTCTCACCCAGATCAAGGCCCCTCTCATCCCTACTTGGAGGCTGGTCACCATGATACCTGAAAAACCTACCAGAATTTTTCTTAAAAAGAAGGCATGAATTTATTTAAATGGGCAGGCAAATCCAAAGCTGATCTCTCAGAATGATAAGCTGGTGTTTAGCAACAATTTAGAATTATTAGAGTTAAAATTTGATGTCTCTCTGGCAAAAGGAAGAATCGCAGACAGTGGCTTACACAAAGACATAAGGTAATTCTCCAGCCAAATAATAATAAAAAGCATCTATAGTTCCTCCAGGCCATGCCAGTCTCGGGGGGTGGGGAAGTGTGCGACTGTCAGAAATGTAGCAGAACTATCAAAAGTATGTATCAGTCACCTAAATAGGGAAACTCACATCACTGTTCAGTTTTGCCTCTGAGAGTATAATTTTTTTTTTTTTTAATTCTTTGAGGCCTGACGCGGTGGCTCAAGCCTATAATCCCAGCACTTTGGGAGGCCAAGGTGAAGGGATTGCCTGAACCCACGGATTCAAGAACAGCCTGGGCAACTTGGGGAGACCTCATCTCTACAATAAATAAAAAAATTAGACAGGTGTGGTAGCGTACACCTGTAGTTCTGGCTACTACTTGGAAGGCTGAGGCAGAAGGATCGCCTGAGCCCAGCAGATCGACGCTGGGGTGGCCGTGAGCGTGCCACTGCACTCCAAGCCTGGACGACAGAGTGAGACTCTGACTCAAAAAAAAATTCCTTGAGACCAGGAATCTAGTCTATCTTGTTTAGCCTGCACCTCCAACACCTTCTGAAACAATGTTAGCATATAGTAGATGTCCAATAAAATATCAGCAAAGGAACGAATTAACCGAAAAAATTAAAAATCAAACCCATGTGCGCCATCTTGTGGAAGGCATTAACATGACGGCACTAAGATTCTAGTCACCAGGCTGTAAGTGGATATGGACATTTTTGTATGACTGGTAGTTAGGGACGATGAACTGTTGGAAGTGGTGGGCTAGGGCACTTTTCCTGAAGCACACCAAATACACTTTCTACCTAGATTCAGGTGAGATAGATGGAGATCATAGGAGGCTGCAGAAGCTTCCCCAAGCCAGCCCCTGGCTTGCCCCGGAGTATAATTGAAAGGTGCAGCTCCTAAAAGTAGTCTGTGACCAGTTCCTGTCCCATCCCTAGCAAAGCTTGTTGCAACAACCTAGTTTCAAATTCTTCCTCTGTGCTTCAAGAGAGCCTTGGAATGTGGCCTGCGGGGTTCCTTGGACACTTCTTGGCATCCATTGTCCTGTTTCTTCTACAGTTCTCCCCCTTATTCTGTGGCTCTGATACGGACTTGGCCTCTCTTGTTTCAGAACATCGAGAGGAGGAAAGGGATGGTCAGAGATGGTCACCTGGTCACCTTATGTGACCACCAAGAAGAGCAGCCTCGGATTCTTTGTGCCCAGGTCTCTCACACTGGGAGAGCTGTCTTCCCATTTCTGTCATTCCCATCCCCTTCCCTAGAGCCTGGCCCAGGTCACCAAGAGACAATATGAAAAAAAAAACAAAACAAAACGATACCACACACCTGGTATGAACGTGGCACTCGTGATTCTTTCAGTTTTGTGGATACCTGGAGCTTATACAATTTGGTGGAACCTCTTCAAGAAAAAGATTTTAAAATTATACATACAAGTATAGGTGCCAAAACGAATACTTACTTAGAAGGTGGGGGGAATCACAACCAAGTAACTGGCGCTTCAAAGATCCGGATCCTTTTCTTCTGAAATTTCGGTGACAGTTGACCAGAACCGCCTACAGAGAAATGGACAGCAACCTGGTCTCCCGCCCACCTGGCCACACAGTGCAGCTCCAGCCAGAGCGTGGGAACCACATTGGCTTATTCCAACCCTTGACCCGGGACCAAGCCCATGTGGGTGGACTCTCTGTCCCTTTCAGGGCGATTCCTTGCCCCCCTTTGAAACAGTACTCAGGAGGGCAAAGGGGCTGTCCTCCGGGTCGCTTAGGGCTCTTTATCCCGGGGACCAGCTCCAGCGAGGCCACCCAGGGTGCTCGGGGAGCCGCATGTCCCACCTCGTCATCTTAGCAGCCAGTCACAAACTCAGTGCCTGTGCCCAGGATTCTAGAAAGTCCCCGGGACTTGCAGTCTGACGCGTTCAGTCTCCATTCGGGGAAACAGCATCCATGGGGTTGCAAAGTTCCCTCCCCTCTCCCCTGCGAGGTGGCCTTCACGCGACAGTGAAGAAAACTTTCTCCAGCCACTGACACTCGACCCAAACACTTCCCCCGCGAGGAGAAGGCCGAGAAGGGGAAGCAGAGGGCAGCCGAAGAGGCTTAGAAACCCTTCCCCCCCACGCCGCCCCCCCCCCCCGCATGCGCAGGTTAGATGGGGAGGGGGGCGGGCCGTTCCCATGGTAACCGAGAGCCACAACAAACGCGGGCGCAGGAGACCGCGGGGGACACGCGCCCCGCGCCTGGCTCCGGTAAGAGCCCCGAACACCAGCCGCGAGGCAATCCGGGAGACGCGACTCACCCCCTTCTCTGGCCTGTGACACTCGGGCCTGGTGACAGGGGGCAGGGAGCAGAGTCCGGGTCTGGGCAACAAAGAGGCCTCAAGTTCACAGACCTCTTTGTTCTCTCTCTGTTTCTCGCCCCTCCTCCCCCGTCCCTTGGCCTTTCCGACCTCTGCTCCCAGCAGCTTCTCTCCTGCGTGGAGGGCCGTGTTCGGTCATATTTCTACAGATGAATAAAGGGTGGGGTCCTGGGAAAAGTGTGTGAAGGGTATGGCTTCCCAGCACCAAGCTCCTGGGAAAAGTATGGGTGTGAAAGGTATGGCTTCTTCCTTGACAGCCTGCATAGACCAGTCCACAACCAGCAAATTCCCCAGATCTAAAATTCCGGCCTTGCCCACACTGACCATCGTGAACCAAAGGCAAGTCAGTCACTCAGTGTCCCCTGTTTCCTTCCCCCACCTCTCTAAAGTGGATGGGAAACAGCAGTCCTAACCAGCCTTCCAGGGAGTCGGTGAGCAGTGATCCACGGTCAGTGTTTCACAAGTGTTCTGTGCCAAGCAACGGCCCAAAGTCACCCTCCTTGAAAGTTCAAACCTGAATACATTTGAAATTGTTTATAAAAAGGGCCCTAGGAAATTTTGTTTTAATGAGTGCTCTGGGTGTCTGTACTGCCAAAAACTCCATCCATTGGTCTGAGGGGGTTACCAGAACTTTTTGACTTTGGTGTTTGCCCCCTAGCATGTTTTATTGTGGATCCAGGCCAGCCCAGGCCTGGCCCTGTGGAACTCACAAAAGTAGGTCACCAAGTCATTACCCTCATGGGAGGAAGCAATTGACTTCAGCCAAGAATCCCACCAGTTGGTTGAGGTTCTAAACAGTTACAGAAGTAACAATAGCATCGAGAATGGCTTGCGTCTGCACAGCACCTGGGACTCCTTGCAGAAATGGGCCGGGCGTGTTGGCTCACACCTGTAATCTCAACACTTTGGGAGGCCAAGGCAGAAGGATCGCTTGAGCCCAGGAGTTCAACACCAGTCTGAGCAACATTCTACAAAAAAAAAAAACTCAAAAAGTTAGCCAGGTGTGGTGGTGTGTGCCTGTAGTCCCCGCTACTTGGGATGCTGAGGTGGAAGGATTGCCTGAGTCCAGGAAGTCGAGGCTACTGTGAGCCATGATCATTGTGATTGGCCTGGGCAACAGAGTAAGACCCTGACTCAAAGGGAAAAAAAAAAAAAAAAAGAAATGAGGATTCTTCCCTTATTTCAGCTAGGGTTTCCAAATATCTGGGGTCCTGCAGTCCACTCATCCTCTTTGCTGTCTGAGCCCATTGATCTCTCAAGTTTTCCCCATAGCTGGTGGGAAAGTTGAGTGATGGGAGCTGAAAAATCCAAAGCAGAATTTCCATATGCAGTCAGTCTCCTGTGTTCCTCTCCTTCCCATGGACCAGCCTTTCAGTCCACATGCTTCTGCTAAACCCTTCAGCATGCCAGGCACCGTGCTGGACTCCAGCCTCATGGGTGAGGCAGAAACACAAACCAAGAACAGAGCAATAGGAGAGAGATGAGAGAGATGGCTTTCTGGAAGAACCCGTTTGTCTTTCCGAAGTGACCGAATTGGGTTTTAAAGAATGTATAGACCTGCTTTAAAGTGATAAAGAGGCTGGGTGTGGTGGCTCACACCCGTACTCCCAGTATTTTGGGAGACTGAGGTGGGAGGATCCCTTGAGGCCAGGAATTTAAGACCAGCCTAAGCAATATGGTGAGGCCCTGTCTCTACCTAAAAAATTAAAAAATTCACCAGGCATAGTGGCACACACCTGTAGTCCCAGCTGCTTGGGAGGCTGAGGTGGAAGGATCACCTGAGCTCAGTAGGTTGAGGCTACAGTGAGCCGTGATCCCACCATAGCACTCCAGCCTGGGTGACAGAGTGAGACCTCTACTCAAAAATAAATAAATGGACCGGGCTCGATGGTTTCGCCTGTAATCCCAGCACTTTGGGAGGCCAAGGCGAAGGGATTGCCTGAGCCCGCAGGTTTGAGACCAGTTCAAGCAACTAGGCGAGACCTCGTCTCTACAATAAATCAAAAATTAGCCGGGCGTGGTAGCGTGTGCCTGTAGTTCTGGTTACTTGGAAGGCTGAGGCAGAAGGATCGCCTGAGCCCAGCAGATCGAGGCTGCAGTGGCCGTGAGTGTGCCACTGCACTCCAGTCTGGCGACGGGTGTGAGACTCCAACTCAAAAAATAAATAAATAGATGTGATAAGGAAATACAAAAGCAAGGCTGGGAAATCCTACTCTGGAAGGATTGGCAGACATATATACTGAATCCTCCAGAAAACAAAGAAGGCCAGTGGATATGTTGGAGTAGAAAAGTAAGAGGTTAAAAAACAGGCCAGGAGGATGTCCAGGCAGGAGACAGGGACCTTGGTTCCCACTCCTTGCAGTGCCCAGTATGATGCCTGCTGATGCATGACTAGCCCAAAGGCCTGGCCTCCAGAGGCCTGGACTGGCTCTTCGCTTTCAGTAATGTGGCACTATCAACAGGGCCTCCTCCTAGGAGTACCAAGGATTCACGGGAAAGACCCGGATCCTGCATGTCGAGTTTTGAAGACGCTGACCTGTTTTAAGGCCACATTTCTCTTCAGTCTCCTGTTGGAAGGAAGATATATGACTGTCTACCAAAGCTTGAGGCCTCCCTTGCACTGTGAGACACGGTGAAGCCCTGTCCTTCTGTCCCTCCTAATGGAGATGAGGCTGACATATCCTTCTAAGGAGGGCCCTGGCAGCCTTCCCAGACCTCAGCCAAGGACCTGTACACATGAGTTCCCAGGCCAGCCTGTTCTGGTCTCCTAGATTTAGAGGTTTACTCGGCCTCTTCGCTTTTGTGTTGTTCATCTCAAAATACCTTAGTCTAAAAACATATGCCTGTTTTCTTCATGTCCTACCAAAACTAGAAAGTGTTTTTAGGCCAGGTGCAGTAACCACACATGTCATCCCAGAACCTTGGAAGGCCAAGATGGAAGATTGCTTGAGCCCAGGAGTTCGAGACCAGCCTGGGCAAAATAGTGTGACTTCATCTCTACAAAAAAATAAAAATAAATTAGCCAGGTATGGTGACACGTGCCTGTAGTCCCAGAAACTTGGGAGGCTGAGATGGGAGGATTGCTTGAGCCAAGAGGTTGAGGCTGCAGTGAGCTGTGATCGTGCCACTGCACTCCAGCCTGGGGGACAGAGTGAGACTCCAACTCAAAAAAAAGGATTAGTTTAATAACAGAGTTTATTCTATGCTTCATATGTAATCTCTCCAAATTCCAGATGTGGAACCAGATGTCCATGCCCCTTTAGACTGATGCCTTAATCTTTCAGGAGAAAGGGGTGCTGAGACGGCACCCCCCAAGCATGAGCCCGCCTCTCGGCTCCACAGACAGGGAGGATCTCAGTCCTGTTTTGACCAAAGACTGTGATAAACTTCAACTGTGTATTGGTTCACAGCCTCAGACCATGCTTCCAGAGCTCGACTGGATGTGTGTGGTCTGTACTCACCAGACCCATGCACTCAGTGCCTCGAGAGCTACACCTGACCATATTCATGGACACACTAACAAAATAGACACTATCAGTCCTCCTCACCCAGGTCTTCTGATTTTCTGAACTCCTGATAAAAGGAGCCTTGATCCAATCAGTCTGTATAGCCAGCTTTCTACTGGGTCTCAGAGATTCTAGGAGGCCAAGAGAGAGAATCTGGGCAGCTCCCAGGTGATTCTAGGCATCAGCCCAGGACCCACTAGTTCCCAGAACTCTGTAGTCTCTTGGGCATAGACATTCCTTCATTAGAAAGAGTTTGCTGCCACAGTGGTGCCTGTCTTTGAACAAAGACCTGGATCCAACATAAGGTAATAGGTCTCCCAAGGTCACCCATTCTCTATCCTACAAAATTCCTAACTCCTGGAAACTTGCAGGTTCCTGGCGCCATCCTAGGCTCTGCAGCATGAACTATTCTGTCTGGACTCTGGAAGAGTCCAGCCTTCACATTGAGGATGGCCTCTAAGTGACCAAATTATGCCTAGAAGGAACCCACAAGCAGTCATAACTAGAAAGTCCCTTTGCTCCTGGTACCAGGCTTCCCAATGAAGCTGGACAATTTCAGGCCATAAAAGAACCCTCTTCTTCTCTGACTCTGTCCCTCCCCAATCTCCCATTGAAATCTAGAATGCCCTGGCTTCTGTAGTCTGCCATGTGAAAACTTACACCCTGTAGCCCTTCATCCTTTGGGGAGATCAGCAGGGGGAGGAAGAACCCCTGTGGTCAGACTGGTAGGAAGGAGGAGAAAAGACTGTCTCACTGGGCAGTAACGGCATAGTCCCCTCCATAAATAAGCTCCCCTGAAACACCCTCTGGCTAGCTTTGAATTAAATGGGGACTGCCCAGTTCCCTCAAGGGCCCCACACCCTTGGAGCCAGAGGCAATGCCCTCACCTACCAGCCCTCCCCAGAGTCTCCCTTTATAGGTGATTCCAACTCCTGCTACAACTGTCCTCTTTTTTCATCTATTATGTAATCATGCTATACTGTCTTTTCATTCATTTTCCTGTCTTCCTGCTAATGCAGGAAGCTTTCTTGAAGTCTAGAGATGTGTCTTACACAACCTTGTAGCCTTCGTGCCTGACACCGTGTCTGACATATTAAAACGTCCTCGATAAATATTTGTGGAAGGAAAGAGGAAAAGAAGAAAGAGAAAAAAGATTGGAGGGAGACCTGGAAGCTTATCGTTTTCAGAAGCACATTGGATAAAGTCTGGCTAATGCCCTGAATGTTGATATCGGGATTCACAAATATTTGGGCAGCCTAGAAGGGTGAGGCAAAACCAGCAAGATGAAATGTAACACCAGTCCATGTAAATACCTGTATCGGGTTCAAAAAATGAACAGAAGTTTAGCACAGACAAAAAAAAAAAAAAATAGATAAAGAACATAAAAGCTACCTTCAAATATTTGCAACTCTCTGGAGCAAGTCTGGTGTGTATTGCTCCAGGGAGCAGACCTGGGAAGTCTGGCTGGAAGCCCAAGACAAGAAGACTTAGCAGCAGACGTCTGTGCATTTGATTCATGCTGAGTACTGTGCCTGGCACATAGAAATGGTGGCTGTGGTCCTTGTAATCATTATTATTACAGTGTCATGGGGGATTATCGATTATTTATTATAGCTGTCCAACAGGCTGCCTCAGGAGGCACTGAGCTCCTATCCCTGGAAATCCAAGGTTATCACCGGGAGCCTCCTGTCTGGTGCGTGTGTTGAGCTGATTCCTAACCCCTGGCCACCTCCCTTCCTTAATCCTGTGATTCTAGGAGCAACGTTCTGCATGTCCTGGGGAGTGAAGCGGAGCAAACTGTCTTTTCTATAAAGCTTTTGCACTCCCCCATTTATGGCGTGCGTCTCCTCCCTGCAACCCCTCTGAAGCGTCTCTTTGATGTTGGAAAATAAAATTGCTTTGTGTGAAAGTGTCTTTAATCTTATATAGATACAAATGCCTTGTATCTTTGGGGATATGCCAAATCGCTCTTAGTATTTCAGAGCTAATCTTATTAAAGAAAGCTCTTTTTAATCCCCACTGCTGTTTGCCGGAGATGTTGAATAATTCTGCACCTGTTCCTGTTGCCACTTTACCGTGCATCCTTCCTGGATTTCCTGGTTTCTGTTGTTTTGTTTTTTGTTTTGGAGTCAGAGTCCTACTCTGTCGCCCAGGCTGGACCTCCTGGGCTCAGGCGATCCTTCTACCTCAGCCTCCAGAGTAGCTGGGACCACAGGCATGCGCCACCACACCTGGCTGATTTTTTAATTTTTTTTGTAGAAACAAGGCCTCACTATATTGCCTGGGCTGGTCTCAAACTCCTGGGCTCAAGCAATCCACCTGTCTCACTTTCCCAAACTGCTGGATTACAGGTGTGCACCACCACACCCAGCCCGGATTTCCTGCTTTCGAGGGAAACACACCAGCCACACACCACTCACTTTTGGTTGAATGCTCTAACAATGCACCTTTATAAGATTTGTTCTGGATTTCTTCATTAGTTAATGAAAGAAAAGTAAGGGGTGGGGGAAGCTTGTATGATGTGATGAGTAACAAATGATCTGTTACCTATCAACTCAATTGAATTACTTATGATAAACCATCAGTATTGCTAAGAAAAATGGGGTTCGTAAAGTAACTCTCTGTTGTCTCTTCCCAAGCATACAGGAAACCCTTGTCCTTGATTAGACATAGTTTGTAAAATATCTTTTGTATATAAATGTGTATTTTCTATATTTATATATGTGTGTATATGTGTAGATTTATAGATAGATATCTACACACATATATATCTTCGCATATACACACACATACCGTCATGCACCACATAATGACATTTTGGTCAACAACAGAAGACTTATATAACAGTGGTCCCACAAGATTATAATACTTTTTTTTTTAAGAGATGAGGTATCACTATATTGCCCAGGCTGATCTCAAACTCCTGGCCTCAAGCAATCCTCCTCCCTCTGTCTCCTAAAGTGCTAGATTGCAGGCGTGAGCTATTGTGCCCAGTTGAATTTATAATACCATATTTTTACTGTACCTTTCCTATATTTACATATGTTTAGATGCACAAATACTTACCACTGTGTTAAAATTTCCTACAGTATTCACTACCGCCACATGCTATACAGGTGTGTAGGCTAGGAGTTATGGGTTACACTCTCTAGCCCAGGTATGTAGTAAGCTATCCCGTCGAGATTTGTGTAAGTACACTCTGGTGCTCACACAGAGACAAAATCACCTCATGACACACTTCCCACAATGTATCCCCATCATTAAGCGACATATGACTGTCTATATGTCAGTCAAAATGAACTGACCAGCTCCCTCCCTCCAAAGCACTCCCGGATCTCCTGTATTGAAAGCTGTCAGTGGATGATCCAGTCATGATCCATGAGCCAATAGCCCATGCATTCATTGTGTCAAATATTGATCAAGCTCCTATTAGGTGCCAGGCACTATTCTAGGTGGTGAGAATATAATGATGAATAAGAAAGCAAGGTTCCAGTTCTCAAATATACAGACCAGTGACCATGGTATGTGCAGGAATGGCAGATACTGTAAGGAAAATAAAACAGCATAAGATACATCATGATGGGGACGCAGAAGTTTTAGATCAATTTTTCAGAGAAGGCCTCACTGGGGAGGTGACCTTTGAGCTGAAACTTCAGGGGAAGGAGCCAGGCATTGGAAGATCTTCAAGTGGATGAGGAACTTTGCAGAGAATGGGAAGGGCAAACAGAAAGGTCCCGAGGAAAGAAGAGGCCATAGAAAGGGGAGGAGGGGTCCCAGGAGGGCAGGAGAGGAAGTCGAGCCAGCATGGGCCGGCCTCGCAAAAGGAGATCCTTCAAAGGGAAGTGGAGGCCATTGGAGGATTTTAAGCCACGGAACAATGTGGTCTATTTTATGTTTTTAAAAGATCCCCACTGAAAGGGATTGGCAGTAGGGGGACAATGCCAGGGGAGGGAAGGGGAACACAAAACATCAATAAAGATGCCCAATCTTAAACCATGCAAAGTGGGAACCAAAGGAAGACCATTTATGTACCTAACGCTGAGTTGTTCCCCACATCTTTATTTTAAAAATTTTAAAATTAAAAAAAAAAAATAAGGCCGGGCTCAGTGGCTCAGCCTGTAATCCCAGTGCTTTGGGAGGCCGAGGCGAGTGGATTGCCTGAGCCCGTGGGTTCAAGACCCACCCAGGCAACTTCGCGAGTCCTCAGCTCTACAATAAATCAAAAATTAGCCGGGCGTGGTAGCACACGCCTGTAGTTCCAGCTACTTGGAAGGCTGAGGCGGAAGGATTGCAGGAGCCCAGCGGGTCGAGGCTGCGGTAGCATGCCACTGCACTCCAGTCTGGGCGACAAAGTGAGACTCCAACTCAAATAAATAAATAAGTAGATAAATAAATAAGATCCCCTCTGAAGAATGGATTTTTGGAAAACAAGAGTCAAAGCAGGGAGACTGTTGTAGAAAATCCTGGATTACACAAGGATGATTGCAATGGTGGTAGAAAGAAGAATGGATTCAGGATACTTTGGGGGAGAGAATCAAGAAGCATTACTGACTGACTAGCAGGCTTGGGAGGAGGGAGGAGAGGGTAGTCGAGGGACTCCAAGCTTCTTCATCTGAGCGCTCAGTGAGTTACACCAGAGGTTCCCAAACTTTCTTGGTTTGGGGCAACTTTAGTGTCTCAGCAAACTTTTCACAGCGCCCCCAGGACAAAAGAGATCCCTAAGGGTTTCGTTTATTAAATAGTTGTATCCAAATAACTTCATGTGTCTCACCCTTGTGTCACATATTTATGTCACTATTTAATACGTAGAAGCTGAAGGGAAAATAATGCTTTTATTTCATTCTTAAATAGCCACTGTACAATTTCTGTTCTTTCTCTTTTGATTAGTTGAGATACTCTCCAGAAAACAAAAGTCAGATTAGTAAAAGGAAAACAAGCAGAATTTTATTAACTCATCTGTACCCATCACATGGGAGAGACCTCCACTTGAAGTATTTTGCTCTTAAGACTTGGGAGTCTTGCTTAAGTAGTATTTTAACAAAAAGCCATAAATCCTATATAATGACAAGACAAAGGAGAGAGCAATTCCAGTCTTTTAAAAGGCGGGAAAATGTGAGAAGATAGTAAAATCTGTTCTGAGAATCCTCTGGTGTCTTGCAGTGCCTTCTCTGGGCCAAGAAGCAAGTACTTCCTCCAGTAGGAAGGATTTATGTCAGGCAAGCAGAGGCTGAGGCAGAGTGCTTCCCTGCATTTTCAGTGTCTTTAACTTAGCACTCCTCAGTATTTTAAAGAGAAATGTTTTTGTTTCCTTCACAGTGATTTACTAACAGGCTGTGTGTGTCTGCTGGGCATTGCACAACTTCTCAAATCTTGGGGTCACGTTGGACATGTCCACCCTCATTTCCCGTTCCACACTGATTTTTGCATGGTCCTTGCTTTTTATCTCAACAACTGCCAAAAACCCAGCTTTCCAAAATATGCCGTCCTTGAAAGGAATGTAGTGTAATCTAAAGTTAGTCGTTCACACAATGTCCAAAAGATGCTGAATAGTGCTGTTTCCCTCAAAAATTTAAATGACACTGTGTCATCCCTATGAGTTATCTGCAATGCCCGGGTGCACAGATTGGTGACACCATTAGGGATGGGGCGGGGTGGCAGAAGAGGCACTGGAGGTGAGGGTTGCTTGGGTTTGATTTGCTGTTGGACATTCAAAGAAAGTGACTAACTACAGAAGAGACATGCTACAAAAATTCTATCAAATATTAGTATGAAAAAACATCTATTTTCCAGTATTGCTAGAAAATATGGTTTTCTTTGCCTAATTTTTTTGATAGCTAAACAGAAGACATTTTTCTTTCAGCTGTGATTGTTGAAAACTCTCTTGGCTTTGACCCAGTTTACTCCCTGACGTTGTAAGTACTAAACCACGAGCCTAACTGGGCGCCGTTGTCCCAAGTCTGAAGACTCCACAGTTCTGATTTCATATCATTCTTATTGTTCTCCCTGGAAGCTACTCTGTGCTTCTAGAAACGGTAATGTCAAAATGCACATAAAGTAGATTTATTTTCCTACAGGAAAAGCATTTTAAATGCATTGTGTTTCCCATCAAGAACATGGCATTAAATATATTCTAGACGTTAGCAATGGGGCGTTCAAAGAAGTGTTCATTCAGGATTAAATCTTTTCTCTACAAACTCTGAAATACAAGAAGTTCTGAAAACTGACAGTCTCTTTGATAAGTCTGTGGTAAAATCATTTGGCCACAAAACCTGACCTTCTAGAACTCTTGGAAGCAAAATCCAACCCAAACCGAAGTGGGACTATTTAAAGTTTTTCTTTATCCCATTTATGGTCAAAATTTATATGCTTGCTGCAGAAATACTAATGAGACTCACCACAAGGTGCTGCCCGAGGCCCCTCTAGGGGTGTTACATATTTACAATAGATCTGATGTATCTGAATTCCACAACATAGCTGGCCCCAAAGGTTATGAACAAGGGATAATCAGCCTTAGAAACATGACATAGGAAGGTGTCTAGAGATCTTCTAAGTCAATCTGTTAATTGTCTAGAAACATATGGCACAGAAGCAGAAGATGTGTTCAAAATCATATACTTAGTTTGGATCTTAGCCAAAACAATGCAATTTCTCCTGCCAACGGCCACCCAGCACCCTGAGAGGCAGTCCGTACATGTGTTCATGTGTGTTGACACACTGGCATCTCAGCATACTCTTAGTGCAGATAGGGCACACTCCAAAAATACCCATCTACTGAGATCCTAAGTTGAGCTGTCTCAAATGCAATATGTCATCTCTACAACAGCTAGCAATAATCCCGTCCTGTGGCAGATAATTTTGAGTAATTGAAGAAGGTTAATAGAAAGTCTCTCTATATGACTCTTGAAAATTAGTGCAGTAAACCTTTTACATGTAGATGTCTTCTCATCTAAATAAATTTCCTTTTAGCAAGTAAGACATCTAAATATTATTTATTTGTTACTTTAAATAACTGCCATGAAAGCTTCTAAATATTTGAAGAAATCCCTAAGAAGTTGAGTTGTAAAAATTGGAGAGAAGACATATGTTGCTTGTCTCCTCTTCCGTGGTGTGGTTTATCTAGCCTTCTGAGTTAGACAAACCTAATATGGAATCCCAAAATGGTACTTAGTAGTACCTAAGGCCAGTTACCTCACTTCCGTGAGCCTTGGTCCTCTTAATTGGTTAATAGGATAATTATACTTTACCAGACTGTTGAAAATCTTTAAAAGAAAAAGGAAAAAAACAAAATAAAATAGCCTTATTCTGTTCTAGGCACATAATAATTGCTAAGCAAACGACAGAAACCTAACTTCTCCCTCCTCCCCTCTTCTCACTCTCCTTATTTACTTTACCAACAAGATTTATTGTTTAACTAGAGGATGTGGAAGAGACTGTGAGAGAACTACAGCCGGTGGGCAGGAAGGAACCCTGAGAAGGTTCCCCAAGAAATGCTCTCCTCCAAAGAATGTGTGACAGTTAGCACTGGGGAAGGGTCCAAATCCTAGCGTGGGCCACTTAATACTTGTCATTTGATTTCTCTCAACCTTAGTGTTGTCATCTATAAAATGGAGATTGTAGGCAGAAAAAAAAAAACCTGTGAAATATTTCATAAAAGTTTATTCTGAGCCATTAGGAGTGATCACGGCCTGGGGAAAACACAACCACAAGAAGCCTTGAGTAAGGGGTCCTCAGACAGTTAGGTCACAACTGTTTTATATATTTTAGGGAAACAGGAGATACAGGCAAAGTTATGGAGGTCATACGTTGGTTTGGCCCCGAAAGACAGGCTGTCTTGAAGCAGGTGCTTATAGGTCATAGGTGGATTCAGAGATTCCTCGGTTTGCAGTTAGTTAAAGGAGCAAAGCTTTGGCTAAAAACATGGAGTCAGCAGAAAGGAATGTTTAAGTTAAGGACATGTGCTAATCATCATGTGATACAATGCCAGAGTAAGGCTGAGAGAAATGGATACACTGGGTCAGAGCCACCTGTAGGGGGGGGGTCCAGTGTTTAACCCTTGCCTGGCATGGTTTGAGGTCCCATTCTGGCATCTTATTGCCACAAAGAGTCTGCTTTGTTAGCCTTCTGATCTCTATTTTAACATTAATGCCAGTCAGTTGTGTCTAAACTGCAAAGGAAGGGGGGATAAAAAGTGTGTCTGCCCTCCCTTCCCATCGTGGCTGGGAACTCCATTCTTAAGGTTTTTCTAGGGTTTCCTTGGCCGAGAAAGGATCTGTTTGTCTGTGGATGGGGCTTATGATTTTATTTTTTGTTTATAAGACCGTGTTTCTGCACAAGGCTGCTCTGATGAATAAAGAGGTCACGTGAATAACGTCTTGCAATCAAAGCATTTTACAAATAGTTAAAGCATAGAAAAGAATGGGCAGTTCTCCAAATCTGGAAATCGAAAATTTTCCTGATTTAAATAAAAGGAGAAGAGAGGGCAGATGTGGCAAGTCATAGCTCAGTCAGTGTGCTATGATGCTGGGCAGAATTCTAGAACATTTCAGTATGGTGATCTGGGAGCACTTGGGAGAGGCAGCAGGCAGCAGGGATCCCTGGAGAAAGAGTCGAGTGGGACTGCATCTCTCTGACCACCCCTTAGACGTGGGAGGACACCCTGAGGGAGTTGGGAGTCTCAGGGAACCAAACAGGGGGGACTTCGGAAAGCTGGGGAGAACTCAGAGAGCAGAGGAGAAGCAAGGGCTTACAGGTCATGGGGGAAGGGTCTCAGGGAGCCCATGGAAGAAATCTTAGAGAGTAGAGGAGGAAGGGCCTCAAAAGCTTGGCCTAGCCAGCTGACCCTAGAAAGAGCTGTTTTCTTCAAGGCCTTCTTGGGTGTTTTTGTTCGTTTGTTTGTTTGTTTGTTTGTTCTCAGCAAAAATGTCTGTAGTAAGATCCTCTTGCTCCCCACCTTGGTTCATGACTGATGCTCAGAAAGATACCAGTTTTTTTCAAACTATCTTTTGGTAAATTAAAGAATTGTAAACTCTTCTGTTTCCCTCTAAAACTGAGCCTCATTTCCTCATCTGTTAAGTGATAATTATGCCCACATCAGGGCTTGCTGTGAAGACCCAAAGGGGCCCAACCCTGTGGCTGGCACAGAGCCTTGGCTGTCTTCCCCACGACCTCTCTTGACTGATGGATGAAGATCAGCCAGGTGGGGTCCTCAGACAACATGCTTGGGCCTTTCTAGTTTGACATCTGTGACAATTATTTGGATCAGGACACAGATGAGACAAAGCTAGAAGGAATAGGAAATGGCTGCCAGTCAATAAAAAGTTACTTGACGGAAGTATGTGGGAAGGAGCCCACTTGCCCTTTGGGAGTAAGTGTTTGGAGCATGCTCACAGAATTGAGCACCCTGTCCTCAGAGATAACACCCGGTGAGGGTTCATCATGACTGTGACCCCTGTGTCTACACAGTCAGCCTGGGCCTGGACTCGAGTTCTATTCTGGACCACACATGTTAGAGCCCTTGGCCCACTACAGCATAACCAGGCCCTAGAAACCCCAGTGTCTACCGAATGGTCCAAAGAACGATGAAAGGGAGGGGTCATGACTCTCACATTCATTCGATAATTATTACCTACTGGGTACTGGGCAGGGTTCTAGACACTTGGGCTACCTTGGCAAATAAAACGAAGATCGCTGCCCTCAGGGAGCTTACTTTCTAATGAAAGGAAAAAGACAACACACTTCACAAATAAAGTGCTTAGTGTGTTAGAAGATGAGCAGTGCTCTGGGAATAAAGGAGAAAGCAGAGTAGACTGAGAGAGTTCGTCAGCGCTGGGGATGGGCAGGGACAGGACATGGGGCAGAGGGACTGGCCTCATTGAGATCATCAGGGAAGAGAGTGAGGGAGGGAGTCAGGCAGAGATCTGAGGAACAGGCCACAGGCATGGGTCCCTAGCAAAGGCCCTAAGGCGGGTAGGTGCCTGGCATGTTAGGAACAGCACCACCAGCCCAGAGCCGAGGGAGGGGGAGAATAGTGGGGAAGACATTGCAGGTCTCAAAAGGGTCTGACTTTAATCTGGGAGTTGGGAGACATTGCAGGGAAGTGAGGGGACCTGACCCACATCCCAAAAGCTGGCTACTATGTGAAAAACAGATCTGTTAGGAGGTGTGATGGTTAATCTTATATGTCAGTTTTACTGGGCTGAGAGATGCCTACCTAGATAGCTGGTAAAACATTATTCCTGGGTGAGTCTATGAGGGTGTTTCTGGAAGACAGTAGATTTGAATTGGTGGACTGAGTAAAGAAGATTCCCCTTACTAATGTGGGCAGGCATTGTCCAATCTATGGAGAGCCCTGAGAGAACAAAAAGGCAGGGAAGGGAAAGTTTTTTCTCTCTCTTCTTGATCTGGGTCATCCATCTGCTCTTGCTCTTGGACCTCCCAGCTGCTAGTTCTCAGTCCTTCAGACTCCAGGACTTATACCAGGGGCCCTTTTCCCTACTTTTCAGGCCTTCGGCCTTGGGCTGAATTACACTACTAAACTTTCCTGGTTCTCCAGCTTGACAGCAGATGGTGGGACTTCTCAGCTTCATAATTATATGAGCCAATTTCTGTAAGAAATCCCACTTATTTTATATCCCACATACATATCTGTATCTGTCTCTGTGAGAACCCTGACTGATACGAAGGCAATTACAGTCATGCAGGTAAGATGTGATGGTGGCTCAGAGCAAGGTAGAAATTTGAGGAATGAGAGGAGATGAGATCTTCTGAAGACAGAGCCAGTCTGATCTCCTGGTGGGTTTGAAGTCCGTGAGAACTGAAGAGAAGAGTCTGTGATGACCCCAAGGGCTGAGAACTCTGGAAACGAAAGCCAGGGCCTCAGTTTGGGCACAGTGAGTTTAAAATATCTATTAGACCCCCAAGAGACAGATGGAGGCTGCTGCAGCCGAGCCTGGAGTACTAGAGAAAAGTCTGATCACTACCTTCAGACACTGAAAAGGCGGTCAGGTTGAAGAAAAGTTAGAATCCTTCACCATGGTTCCCCCAGGACGTAAAGGGACCAGTGAGGACCAGAAGTCAAAGTGAGAAAGACCGATTCCATCTGAGGACTCCTGAACCATAGCTGTCTGCATATTGAATGAATGGCTTCATATAGAATAGGCTGTCTTATGTTTATAGGAAACATCTTCCTGAAATCATGACTGGGAGTTGGAAAATATGCTGACCCGTTACAAGGGGGTGTTCTGTCCTGGCAAACCAAACATCACCATGAACATCCCTCGGGCCAGGCAGCCTTCCCAAGGAGGGGTACCAGCCTCCTGAGGATAAAGGAGTTCAACTTGGCACTACCGAGGGACCATCATTTTCCCCAGGGCTCAGCCACCAGGACTCAGGCCAAAGGACAGATAGATCCCAATCTCTAAACCTCTCAACAGGGCTACGGGCAGGATGGTTGGAAAGCACTCCCCATGCTATGAATTAATTAAGGCCTCAGAAGGACCCACCACACACACTCACACACATCCACATCCACACATACTCACTTTCAGGACTGGTTAGGAATGCGTGAGCAATAGTAACAACGCGCCTCACGTTTGTGCCTGGTAGTACTTATATTTGCACATACTGCCTCACTGCACCCTCATAGGAGGTAGGTCCTATTGTTCTCAAAGGGTCAAGGTCTGAGTCACAAGGTAGAGCCAGGAAGTTTGTCCCACACACTGGGTATCAGGCTGCCACCGCTATATGTTCTGCCTGTAGACTTTTTGTACAAATTTCTAGAAGAATTAACAGAAGAGTGTCTAGAACACAGTTGTTGTTGTTGTTGTTGTTGTTGTTTGGTCTTTGATATGAGAATGCAGCTGACTAGACCCTTTTTTTCAAGA
>CAUYQG010030323.1:0-12976 GCA_963574415.1 Tarsius wallacei | reverse complement strand
TTGTTCTAATATAGCTTGTTGGGAGTGGGCATTTCGTTCTATTTTACCCCTTCTTCTTCTATCTGTCCCATGAGGCTGTATATGAGTGTAAAAATTTCCTCATATTGTCAGTTTTAGTTTCCTTGTGGTTTTTGTTTGTTTGTTTATGTGCCGTTGGTTTTTTTCTTCTTTTTTGTTTTCTTTTTTTTCCCATGTTGTATTGTTTTTGTTACTGTTTTGGTTTGGTTTTCTCTCTCTCTCTTTTTCTGTCTCTCTTTTCTTGTCTCCTTGTTGACCAGTTTGTATCTTTTTTCTCCATTCCTTTGTTCTCTCCATTGTCATCCCCTCCACATTGTCTCTTTATTAACTCCTTTCCTTTCCTTCATGTTATTTTGTACACAGGGGAGATACATACACTCCCACTGTATGGACATACAGTAAGGTGGTGGGAAGTAGACCCTTGGGGGCCCACACACCAATCAGCAAACATTGTGATCGTCAGACAGCTTTTGAATCTTGGCAGCCCCTAACACACCTCATTCAAATCTCAAATCTGCAAGGGAGTAACACAGTTCCCCTGCTCCAACCTGGCTCCAAATATGAACTAGTCCAGAGGCTTTATTCAAAGGAGACTAGGAGGTTGAGCAAAAAGAAGGGAAAACTACTCCCTTTCTCACTGAGCAATGGAAGTAAAGGAAAAAAGAAAACCCACCACAAATAAAGAGAAACCAAAGAAGAACCACAAGCACCACACAAAGTTCATAGAGGATAGTCCATGAGTATACAGTCTTCAGAACTTAAACAAGGAAGAGCACCCAGATTGACTGGGCTCAGACGACAAATGCAGAGATTAAGGAATGAATGGAAAGGACGAACAAGAATCAAGAAAAGCAAGATGATAGCCGGGCTCAGAGGCTCAGCCTGTTATCCCGCGCCGTGGGAGGATGAGGTGAGTGGATTGCCTGAGCCCGCAGGTTCGAGATCCACCTGGGTAACTTGGCAAGACCTCATCTCTACAATAAATCAAAAAATTAGCTGGGTGTGGTAGCTTGCCTGTAGTCCCAGCTACTTGGAAGGCTGAGGCGGAGGGATCGCCAGAGCCCAGCAGGTCGAGGCTGCAGTGGCCGGGAGCGGCCACTGCACTCCAGTCTGGGTGACAGAGTGAGACTCTGACTCAAAAAAAAAAACAAAACAAAACCAAAAAACTAGTCCTGATCTCCCCAAACCTGCTCAGTAAATGTCAACTCCATCCTTCCAGTTGTTGGAGTCAATAAACCTGAAGCCATCCTTGAATCCCTTCTCTTATACTCTACTCAGTCCATAAATAAATTCTGAAGCTGTATCTTCAAAATATTTACAAAACCTAACCACTTCTCAATACTTATATGATTATTACATGAATCCAAGTCACCATATCTTCATTACATCAACCTCTTCAGAAAATATAGGAATAACAAACAGTTTCTCCTCTACTAAACAATCAGCACAGAAGACTTCGTGACCTCTAGTCACGAAGAAATGTGGGGATCTCTCACAATAGCAACCAATCCATTCTTCAGCAGACACCAGCTGGGTGTCCTCTAATTCTGCTTGGAGAATAGAATATCCCACAGGTTAAGAATACCACAAGAATGCCCACCAAACTTCTGATGCTAATTGAAAGCTCCAAGTTTTGACTACCTGTGCTTTTGACTGACCAGCTATAAATCAGAATTCCCACGACTTCTTCCTTGGGTTTGATTTGCTAGAGTGGCTCACAGAACTCAGGGGAAACACTCTCTTACATTTACTAGTTTATTATAAATAATATTACAAAGGTTACCAATGATACCAGATGGAAGCGATGGTTAAGGCAAGGTATGTGGGAAGGGGCACAGAGCTTCTATGCCCCTCCAGGAACTCCACCTTCTAGGAACCTCCATGTGTTCAGGTATTCAGAAATTCTCCAGACAGTCTTTTTGGGGTTTTATGGAAGCTTCATTACATAGGCATGACTGATGACACCATTAGCCGTTGGTGATCAACTTAACCTTCAGCCACTCTCCCCTCCTCAGAGGTTAGGGGAAGGTGCTAAAAGTCCCAACCCTCCAGTTTTGCCTCAGTCCTGGTGGCTCCCACCAAAAACTACCAAGTGGCTGCCAGCCATCAGTCAACTAATTTTGGAGATTCCAAGGATTTCAGGAGATGAATGCCAAGAACAGGAATATATGTGCATACAAGTATGTATTTCACAATATTACACCTCCTAAAGGTTTTTTGCTTCCACTTTTGCCCTCTACTTCTTAGCTTTCTCCTCATCTCTTCTCATCTTTGCTCAAATGTCAGTTTGTCAATGAGGCCTTACACGAACACCCATTTTAATTTATATATTTTTTTTCTCTCTTTTTTTTTTATTCGGAGTCTCACTCTGTCACCCAGGCCGGAGGGCAGTGGCACGCTCACGACCACTACAACCTTGACCTGCTGGGCTCAGGTGATCCATCCACCTCAGCCTTCCAACAGGTATGTGCCACCATGCCCAGCTCATTATTTATTAATTTATTGTAGAGACAAGGTCTCGCCAAGTTGTTCAGGCTGGTCTCGAACTCCTGGGCTCAAGCAATCCTCTCACCTCAGCCTCCCAAAGTGCTAAGATTACAGGCGTGAGCCACCGCACCGGCATGAACATTCATTTTAAAACTGCAATTCCCAACCCCCAATATTCTCTATCTCCTTCCCTGCTTTATTTTTCTCCACTATCCTTATTACCAACAAACATACTATACATTTTAAGTATGTATTATGTAGAATATAAGCTCCAAGTAAGCAGGGATTTGTAAATATTTGTTCATTACTATATTCTCAGTGCCTAAAGCTGACAGCTATGTATATGTTTGAGCAATATGTCAGATAGAAACATTAATAACAATGCAGATGGTTTCTAAACATGGCCCCCAATGAACCACACCTCTTAAGTGGCCCTGCAACTTATCAATAGAATGTAGCAGCTGATAATGTCTCAATTCCAAGCCTGGCTGGTTTTTGGTGCTTTTGGAGGTCCTTGAAATCTTGCTACTATACTGGAGACCGCACAAAAAGGCCACACAGAGAGAGATTCAGTTTTAGCTGAGCCCAGATTTCTAGCCATATCTTCTAGCTACATAACAGATCACAAGTGAGACCATCAGAAGAACTGTCCAACTCAGCCCAGCAGCCCACAAAGTGAGAAATAAATAAAATGGCTGTTTTAACCCACTAAGTTTTAGGATGGTTTATTAAATAGCATTAGGCAATTGAAACAAATGGTAAAGACCCACTCACTGAGCTCACTCCGTTCCAGGCACACATGTAGACCCATTTAATACATAAATAGCCCTATGAAGTAGGTATTATTATTTGTATTTTACAGATGGGGCAAGAGAAACAGAGGTTATTCGTACAAGTTCACATAATTAGTCGGTTGTTGGAGTCAAAATTTCAAACTCGAGACAAGCATTAAAGTCCCCTCTTAGCAACAGTTTTTCCCATTAAACCTCAAGGGCAGAATTAATCATAATCCTTTTACTCAAGATATACTCTTACTGTTCAACCATACATGGCCCATTTTGCCTGATGACTTTTAACAATGCAGTAAGCATCCACAAACTAGGAATCTGACAATAACCTATATTTAGCCACAATCTTCCCCATTCCATCACCATCTCCCTACAACGATCATCCTGAATCCTGTTTTCATTTATCCTGGTTTCCATTTTATGCTTTTCATTGCATCAAAATGGATTCCTAAAAGGTATATATTTTAGTTTAGTCACTCTTAACTATAAAAAGCAGGTATGCTACACGTAATTCTGGAGATTTTTTGTTCCACTAAAATAGATTTTTTTTTTGAGTTGCAGTCTCACTGTGTCACCTGGACTGGAGTGCAGTGGCCGCTCCCGGCCACCACAGCCTCGACCTGCTGGCCTCCGGTGATCCTTCCGCCTCAGCCTTCCAAGTAGCCAGAACTACAGGTGCGCGCTACCACGGCTGGTTAATTTTTTGATTTATTGTAGAGATGAGGTCTCGCCAAGTTGCCCAGGCGGGTCTCGAACCCGCGGGATCAGGCAATCCACTCACCTCGGCCTCCCAAAGCGCGGGATTACAGGCTGAGCCACCGAGTCCGGCTCACTAAAATAGATTAAATCCTACTGTCATGTCAGTTAAACTTGTTTTTATTTTTTTGAGTTGGAATCTCACTCTGTCACTCAGGCTGGAGGGCAGTGGCATGCTCACAGCCACCACGGCCTCAACCTGCTGGGTTCAGATGATCTTTCTGCCTCAGCCTTCCAAGTAGCTGGAATACAGGCACGTGCCACCATGCCCAGTTAATTTTGTGATTTATTTTAGAGATGGGGTCTCTCACCAAGTTGCCCAGACTGGTCTCGAACCCGTGGGCTCAGGCAATCCTCTCACCTCGGCTTCCCAAAGTGCTGGGATAATAGGTGTGAGGCACCACACCCGGCCTAAATTCGTTTTTTTTTTTTGAGTTGGAGTCTCACTCTGTCACCCAGACTGGAGTGCAGTGGCTGCTCCCGGCCACTGCAGTCTCGACTTGCTGGGCTCCAGCGATCCTTCCACCTCAGCCTTCCAAGTAGCTGGAACTACAGGCGTACGCTACCACACCTGGCTAATTTTTTGATTTATTGTAGAGATGAGGTCTCACCAAGTTGCCCAGGCGGGTCTCGAACCCGCGGGCTCAGGAAATCCACTCACCTCAGCCTCCCAAAGCGCTGGCATTACAGGCTGAGCCACCGAGACTGGCAAATTCGTTTTTCATAAAAAATTTTTACTATGTTAACTATATATAGCAAAATTTATCATTTTAACTTTTTTGCTGTTGTTGTTGAGTCTCACTCTGTTGCCCAGACTGGAGTGCAGTGGCAAAATCACAGCTTACCACAGCCTTGACCTCTATTTCCTCTCAAAAAATTAGCCAGGTATGGTGGCGTGCACCTGTAGTCCCAGCTACTTGGGAGGCTGAGGTAGAAAGAACACCTGAGTCCAGGAGGTCAAGGTTGCGGTGAGCTGTGATTGCGTTAGCATCACTGCCCAGCACAGATGATAAGAGTAAGACCCCAACTTCAAAAAAAAAAAAAAAAAAAATTCTGAAGTTACTTTGATAGTGCTCCTTTGTATGTGTGATCTTTTCTGAGGTGCCTGTAACTTTCTTTTGCTTTGATACCCTTAAATTTGACTATAATATACCTAGGAGCAAGTTTTCCTTATCTCTCATCTTTACCACTCTATGGGACCGTCAATGTGAGGTCTTTCACATTTATTTTTAAATTCTAAAGAGAAGCCGGGCTCGGTGGCTCAGCCTGTAATCCCGCGCTTTGGGAGGCCGAGGTGAGTGAATTGCCTGAGCCCGTGGGTTCGAGACCCGCCTGGGCAACTTGGCGAGATCTCATCTCTACAATAAATCAAAAAATCAGCCGGGCGTGGTAGCGCGCGCCTGTAGTTCCAGCTACTCAGAAGGCTGAGGCAGAAGGATCGCTGGAGCCCAGCAGGTCGAGGCTGCGGTGGCCGGGAGCGGCCACTGCACTCCAGTCTGGGCGACGGAGTGAGACTCCAACTCAAAAAAAAAAAAAAAATTCTAAAGAGAATTATCATTTCTTCAAGCACTTCCTTCTCACTTTTACTTCTCTAAGATTTCTATTATTCAAATGTGAGTACCTCTACATCTACTCTCCCTTTCTCTTAGCATTTCCTTTATGTTTTCTTTGTTTTGGGAGAGTTTCTCAATCTAGAGTTCCAATTCATTCCTCTGTTGTATCCATTACACGATATTCCATCTATAATGTTGTTTATTTCAACCACTGTATTATTATTTTTGTGTGTGTGTGAGTCAGAGTCTCACTCTGTCACCCAGGCTGAAGTGTAGTGGCATGCTCACAGCCACTGCAGCTTCAACCTGCTGGGCTCAGGTGATCCTTCCGCCTCAGCCTTCCAAGTACCTGAAACCACAGGCACACGTCACCATGCCTGGCTAATTTTTTTATTTATTATATAGACAATGTATAATCAAGTTGCCCAGGCTAGTCTCGAACCCCTGGGCTCAGGCAATCCTCTCGTCTCTGTCTCCCAAAGTGCTGGGATTACAGGTGTGAGCCACCATACCCGGTTAGCCACTGTATTTTTCATGTCTAATAGTTGTTTTATTCTCCCAAATCCCACTTTTTTTTTTTTTGAGTTGGAGTCTCACTCTGTCACCCAGGCTGGAGTGCAGTGGCACGTTCATGGCCACCCCAGCGTCGACCTGCTGGGCTCAGGCAATCCTTCTGCCTCAGCCTCCCCAGTACCCGGAACTACAGGCACTTGCTACCATACCCAGCTAATTATTTATTTATTTACTGTAGAGACAAGGTCTCACCAAGTTGCCGAGGCTGGTCTCAAACCCTGGGCTCAGGCAGTCCTCTTGCCTTGACCTCCCAAAGTGCTAGGATTACAGGCTTGAGCCACCGGCCCTGGCCCCTACTTATTCTTATTTCGTTAGTATCTTCCCTTATTTCTTTTAGGATGTTTGTTAGTCTAAACTCGGTCCATTTCTTCTAATATTTGTTCCAATGAAGCCTATATATTGTTTTTCTCTTAAAATATCTATGCTCTTCAACTGTGTTTGTTATTTTATCAGTTACTCTGACAAGCAGATTGTATTGGGGAAACCCAGACCCCAGTCCTTATTAGCCCCAGTAAGTAGGCGAAGGTAGGAAATGAACACACAACTAGAAAGCTCCAAGCACTCAACAATCACTCCCCACCTCATAAAACAGTACTCAGATTTGAGCTTCACTCTTTGTTCCCCAGGGTGAAGCAGCACTGATGGGGAATTAGCAAGACCTAAGAAGAGGGTAAAACAACAGAGAAGCGATCTAAAGTCAATCACCACCTGTTCACAAGTATGGGCTTCCTGAATACCCTGATTCACTCTTGAGGAAAGATGAACTATGAAGTCACAGCAGGGTGAGAAAAGGAAATTCCAAGATAACGAAGCAGGGGAGAAACTAGACCAATATTCAAATATTTCCCTTCCCTCATGGTTTTATTCACCAACGGCCATGACTGGCTTACTCCTGTTTCAAGTCAGCCACTCCCCCTCTTCCCTTCCTCTACCCAGTCCAAAACGGCCCATATCATCCATTTGTTTCTCACCGTATTTTCCCTTTACAGTTCCTTTAGGGATGATTTTGGGGAAGGGAGCCAGCAGTCATGTTGGTTCAGTATCTTAGTAGGAACTGGAATTGATCACTTGGCAGCTTTGAAGAATTCAAACCACAACAAGGGTTTCTTATATCACTTAGCAGCTGTGCCATTTAAAAAATACTGAGTATAGGCCATGGTTATATGTGACAAATGAAGTCAGTTAACAGTCTCTGAATTCAAAGCAAGGTTTTTTCATGTTTCCACTTCTAATCTCTTTTGAATAAAGCAGGGTTAGGTACTGTTTCCTGCTTTTTACAGAGAAAACTGAGGCTTAAAGAAGTCAAATAATTTGCCCAAGTCTAAAGTTCAGAGCAGAAGGAATTACTTTTTTTTTTTGAGTCGGGGTCTCGCTCTTTGCCCAAACTGAAGTGCAGTGGTGCGGTCACACCTCACAGCCCTGACCCACTGGGCTCAAGTGATCCTTCCACCTCAGCTTCCCAAGTAGCTGGGACTACAGGCACACACCACCACATCAGGCTAATTCTCTGATTTTTTTTTTTTTTTTAAGAGAGATAATGTCTTGCTAGGCTGGTCTTGAGCTCCTAGGCTCAGCAATTCTCCCACCTCAGCCTCACAGAGTGCTGGATTACAGGCATAAGCCACTGCACTCAACCTAGAAATTACTTTTTTTGATTTCAAGGCAGAGGAGGAATGAAAGGAAGTGGAGACAGAAGTGGAAGGATTTTAAAATGAAAGAATGTTGCATAAGTTGGTGGTGAGAATCTACCTTTAACAAATAATAAAAAGTGGGGGAATACTATAAAGAATGGCAGAGAAAAAATCATGAGCAAAGACACTGCTCAAGGTTATATGTGACGGCCAGGAGTAGTGGCTCACACCTGTAATCCCAGCACTTTGGAAGGCGGAGGCAAGAGGACTGCCTGAGCAACATGGCGAGACCTCGTCTCTACAATAAGTCAAAAAATTAGCCGGGTGTGATGGTGTGTGGCTGCAGTTCCAGCTACTTGGAAGGCAGAGGCGGAAGAATCACCTGATCCCAGCAGGTCAAGGCTGTGGTGGCCATGAGCAGTTCCAGCTACTTGGAAGGCAGAGGCGGAAGAATCACCTGATCCCAGCAGGTCAAGGCTGTGGTGGCCATGAGCCTGCCACTGCACTCCAGTCCGAGCAACAGAGTGAGACTCCAACTCAAAAAAAAAACAAAAAAAACCCCAAAAAGGTTATATCTGAGAAATGAAATCAGTTAACAGCCTCTGAATTCAAAGCAATACTTTTCCCTGTTTCCACTTGGAATCTCTTTTGAATACAGCAGGGTTAGGTACTGTACTTGCTTGTCATAGAGAAAACTGAGGCTTAAAGAAGTGAAATTTAGCCGGACGAGGTGGTGCATGCTTGCCGTTCCAGCTAGTTGGAAGGCTGAGGTGGAAGGATCGCCTGAGCTCAGCAGGTCGAGGCTGCGGTGGCCGTGAGCGTGGCACACTGCACTCCAGCCTGGGCGACAGAGACTCTGACTCGGAAAAAAAAAAAAAAAAAAACGTTCCCCAGAGCCCCAGCCCGATACTGTCTAGAGTTCTGGATGTGGCCCCAAATGAGCATTTTTCAAACAACCACTCAAATGTCTCTGAGGTAGACGGCCCGCAGCCTAAAATGTCTACCTTAAAATCTGAAGACACGTCAATGTCATTATCCGTCTTCCTCTCTCCCACCTCTTTCCTCCCTAGCACGCAAGTATTCCTCAGATTTTGTGTCCACTGAAGCACTGTCAACCCGACTACTTCAACTTGAGTTTGTCACCTGCTGACCGAAACTACGTCACGTCACCGCACCTCCACTTTTATCTTCCGCGGGCCCTCACCCACAACCCTTCCCCCACCAGCCCTACTTCCGCCCGGCGCGACGGTGCCAGCGCCGCCACCCACGCCTCAAGCTCCTCCCGTTCGCTCCCCCCAGCTCCGAAGCCCGCAGAACTGGAGGCACGGCCGCCTGCTACTCACTCTCCACCTCCCGCTCCCGGCACCCCGCCGACGAGGGCCAGGAGTCACACCTTAAGGGCGCTCCATGAGTCGCCCCCCGCCGAGCCCGGGGGGGGGGAGGGGTGGCAGTCCCAGGTCCTAAGGCCTCGGCGGCATTTTGAAAAGGCGAGTAATGAAGGCGCAACTTCCGTCCTCTTACCCCATCTCACAAGAGAGCTTCCGGTGAGGTTCCGAAACCATAGATGGAGCGGTGGGAGGACTAGAGAGGTAGTCAGGCCGAGCGCTCTACCATAGAGTAGGTCCTAGTGTGGGGAGAGAGTCCCGGGACCAGAACGACTGATAATCGAGGGGTTTCAAGAGAGAACTTTGGGGGAGCTCGCAGGGTCTTGTGATATTTCCAGAGGTGTCTCAGAAGATGAGAAAACAGAGAAGGGAAAAAACTAAGCATAATCAGAGGCAGCCATCAGTTCTTCGGAGAAGCTAGGCTTCCTCTGCCACTCTTCTGTATTCATCCTTACTCCCTAGGGGTGGCCGGAGAAGGGAAACAGAGCATCCTAGGGTCGCTAATTGGGGGAGGTAAGACTGGTATATATACATGAACTACAAGATACGTTGTAATGCTGAAAGAAAGGTACAAAGAACAGTGAGATGGTGCTTACTTGCCTCACACAATCGGATCATCTAGTCTAATGGATCCCGGCCTGGAAGGGCCTTCAACAAACCTCTCAGGCAGGCTGGCTTCAACCTCTACTGGTGCCAAGTGGCATTCCTTCCTCCAAACGCCTATTTCATTTATTTCAGGATGATTCTAAACGTGAGAGTATTTTCCGAGCTGAAGTATGTCGCCTTGCAATTTCTATTAGTTTTAGTTCTGCACTTTGGAGAACAGAATTAGGCTTCATTATTTCCAATACGCCACTAATCAGTTAGTTGAAGAGAGCTTCCAGTTCCCATTCCCAGACTCGCTCCGTCGTTTTTCTGCAGCCGAAAAAATCCTCTTGAGCCTTCAACTATTTCACAGGACTTCATTCACTTCAAGGCCCTTTGCAACCTGGTCACCATTTTCTGGACAAGCACCTGTTTGCTGTGTTTAAAATGTGCACGGTGGCTGACTCATGTCTATAATTCCAGTACTTTGGGATTAGAAATGAAGGAATAGTGAAACAATAGGGAGGGAACTTGGGCGCACCCCTGCTAACGTCTATCTCTCTACACATACCTGCTGACTGCCAGACATCTGAAGAAACTGAGATGAGCAACATTTTGCCACAAATCGTACTCAAGAATAATACCTTTTTTTTTTTTTTTGGAATGAAAGCCTCTGTCGCCCAGACTGAAGTGTAGTGGCACGCTCACGGCCACCGCAACCTCAACCTGCTGGACTCTGGGGATCCTTCCGCCTCAGCCTTTCAAGTAACTAACTGGAACTACAGGCGCGCCACCATGCCCAGCTAATATTTCTTGATTTATTGTGGAGACGAGGTATCGCCAATTTGCCCTAGCTGCTCTCGAACTCCTGGGATCAGGCAGTCTTCTGCCTCGCCTCCCAAAGTACTGGGATTGCAGGCATGAGCCACCGCGCCCTGCAAGAATAATTCTTCTTGAGTAAGATTTGTTCTTGAGTAAGATTTGCGGCAAAATGTTGCTCTCCACCCACATGTTCACAAGTCCATAAAAATGAACGATCCAGGCGGGGCTCGGTGGCTCAGCCTGTAATCCCAGCACTTTGGGAGTCCGAGGCGAGTGGATTGCCTGAACCTGCGGGTTCGAGACCAGCCTGGCCCATTTGGTGAGACCTCATCTCTACAATAAATTAAAAAAATTAGCTGGGCGCGTTAGTGCGCGCCTATAGTTCCAGCAACTTGGAAGGCTGAGGCGGAAGGATCACGGGAGCTCAGCGGGTTGGCACTGGGGTGACTGTGAGTGTGCCATTGCATTCCAGCCTAGGTGACAGAGTGAGATTACAACTCAAAAAAAAAATCCTAACCCCTTGCTTTATTATAATACTAAAATCCCGGCTGGGCTCTGACTCAAGAAATGAATCAATAAATACACTTCGAAGACTTAGTTGGAAGAAAATAATCTCATTAATAACGTTTTATATTGATTACATGTTAAAACGGTATTTTGTTTGTTTTTTGGGGGGTTTTTTGAGTTGGAGTCTCACTCTGTCACCCAGGCTGGAGTGCAGTGGCATGCTCACAGCCACCGCAGTCCTGGCCTGCTGGGCTCAGGTGATCCTTTCTGTGTCAGCCTTTCAAGTAGCTGGAGCTACAGGCATGGGCCACCACACCCAGCTAATTTTTTGGTTTATTGTAGTGACAAGACTAGTCTCAAACCCATGGGCTCAGGCAATCCCTCTTACCTCTGCATCCCAGAGTGCTGGGATTACAGGTGTAAGCCACCACACCCAGCAGTATTTTGGTTATACAGGATTGAATAAAATATATTATTAAATTTACTTCACCGTTCCTTTTTACTTTTGAAAATGTGGCTACTAGAAAATACAAAATTACATATATGGCTTGCATCATATTTCTATTGGATGGCACTGGCATAGAATGCTAGCAAAGTAGGCCAGAATACGTATATATGCAGAAGTTTCTGAAACAGCTGCTGTAACAAGTTCTATGTGTTATTCTATAAGTAGTAGGGAAGAATCAAAGGGTTTTGAACAAGGAAAAGGCAGTCTAATATTTCTGATATGATGCCTCATCATCCCATCTGAACACAGCCAGTTGTAGAAACCATTCTACCATTGGCTCCGGGCAGCGTTTGGATGTGATTCTTGTAGTGAATATTTAATACAGTAGCCCTTGTTGTTTTTAACATAACGTAAGTGGAAGAACCATAGTGTGTGCTCCTTTGAGTGAGAAATTGAAATATTAATGTGGCATGTTTTTATAGTTCCCCTTGCCTAGAGGATAAAGTTATTCCTTTTGCCTGGCATTAAACTTATATTGTCAGCTTTCTTGATTCCCTACATCTCCTACCACTTTAATATGTTAAACATTTGTTGAAAGGTGGATAGCCACAGAGAAGGGCAGAAAGAATGTTCTTGTGACATCTTTGCCATTAAATCTTTTTTTTTTAAGATTGGAAAATATAGTTTATTTAGAAACTAAATGAGAGCGGGAGAGAGAGAGGAGATTCACCTCCCCAAGGTAGGGGAGGGGGCCAGGAAAATATGGTCTGGCCATAGCTCAAAGAACACATGGACAGACCATAGCTTCGCAAGGCAATGGCCGCCATGAAATCTTTGTGTGACTTTATAAATACTTATTATTTGGCAGACACTATTCTAAACAATGAATGCATACTATATTGTTTCAGTCTCACAAGAAGTAGCGTGCACAAGATTACACAATAAAAGTCAAACAGAGCACCTAACTTCAGAATCCAGGCTTTATAGTTTATCTTTTCAGTTTTCAGTGTTCATATATGTACGCTTCTCTTGAAAATACAAAACAAAAAAACTCCATTTGAAATATTTTGTAACTTAATATTTTGACATTTTTCCAAGGCCTGTTTTTCTGGATCATAATTATGAATAGCAGCATAACATTCCATATTACAGCTGTCCCTATGTTACATAGCTATTATCTCAAAATGCCAGGATAATCTCTCCTTTTTTGTATGTTCTTCGGTTCTTTAGGACAAAACTTTTTTTTTTTTTTTTTTTTGAGTTGGAGTCTCACTCTGTTGCTCAGACTGGAGTGCAGTGGCCGCTCCCGGCCACCGCAGCCTCGACCTGCTGGGCTCCGGCGATCCTTCCGCCTCAGCCTTCCAAGTAGCTGGAACTACAGGCGCGCGCTACCACGCCCGGCTGATTTTTTGATTTATTGTAG
>CAUYQG010030321.1:0-12034 GCA_963574415.1 Tarsius wallacei | reverse complement strand
TGCTGGAGAGGGTGTGGCGAAAAGGGAACACTTCTACACTGTTGGTGGGAGTGTAAACTAGTGCAACCTCTGTGGAAAGCAGTGTGGCGATTCCTAAAAGCTCTAAATATCAACCTCCCATATGACCCTGCAATCCCCCTATTGGGAATATACCCTGAAGAACTCAAATCACTCTATAAAAAAGATACCTGCAGACATATGTTTATCGCAGCATTGTTCACAATACCAAGAACCTGGAAGCAACCATGCTTTCCATCAAAAGAGGACTGGATATTAAAAAGATGTACATATACAAAAAGGAATACTAAGCATACATAAAAAAGAACAAAATAATGAATTTAGCAGCAACCTGGATCGAACTAGAGTCTATAATAATGAGTGACCTCTCACAGAAACAAAGAACTGAGTATCACATGTTCTCACTCATATAGTAGACCTTGATCATCCAATGTATTACTACAAGAAAATGACTGACAGTGGTGGGAAACTAAATGGGGGGAGTGGTAGGGTGATGGGATTAATGGTAGTAAATATCTGTCTGTGGATGGGGAGACACTTCTTATCAACAAGGGTGCCTGAACGAAGCATATTTGTATACCTAATCCCTAACTGTACCCCACAATATCATAATAAAAAATATTGAATAAAAAAAGAAAAGAAATTGGAGAATACACAAATCAATGGAAAGATGCCTTGTGTTCACATACTGAAAATTTTTTTCTTGGTAAAATGCCCATACAACCCAAATAAATTTACAAATTCTACACAATCCTTGTAAAATTCCAAGAGTATTTTTCAATAAAAATAGAAAATAATAGAAATATAGAAAACCACATAATACTCTGAAGAGGTAAAGCAATCTTAAGTAAGCACTAGATAGTTGAAGGCTCATTACTGAATTCAAGCTGTACTAAAAATTTACATAGGAAGCAACACAGTATGGTAGTAGCCCTGTACCCATAAAATAAAGTCCAAAAATAAAGCCAAGCATGTATAATCTGCTCAATTTTAAGAAAGGGTACCAAGAAAATACAATAAGAAAAAATAGTCTCTTAAGAATATGGTATTGAAATAGCAGGCTACCCAAATGCAAAAGTGTGTAAATAAAGCTTCTGCAGAGCCAAGGAAACAAATAACAGAGTGAAAGGGCAGCCAAGATAAAGGGAGAAAATATTTGTAAATCATATAATTGATAAGTGATTAATATCCAAAATATAAGAAAAAAACAATAAAATAGTTAAATAAATAAGCAAATAAATGGTAGGCAAAACTTGAAAAAGTATTTCTTCAAAAGAAGCCCTAGTTATATCCAACAGGTATATGAAATGTTGCTTAGTATCTTTAATCAGATAATTACAAATCAAAACTACAATTAAAGATTACCTCACAATAGAACTTTAATATAATCTAGCATTTTAATTACTTGGTATATATCCAAAAGAAAGAAAATCAATACATCAAAGATGTATCTGTACCTCTATGTTTTTCGCAGCCTTATTCACAAAAATAAAAATATGAAATTACCCTAAATGCCCATTAACAGTTCAATGGATAAAAATGTGGTATATATACACAACATATTATTATTTAGTCATAAAAAAGAGTGATGTCCTGTCATTTTCAGCAACATGTATGGAACTGAAGGCCACTACGTGAAGTAAAATAAGCAAAGCACAGAAAGAGTAATATTGCATGTGATCACTTATAGGCAGTAGATTAAAAATTGTGTCTCATGATGATAGCAGATTGATGATCACTAGAGAGTTGGAAAAGGAAAAAGAAGGGAAAATTTAAAAAATGTATATAGATTTATTGCCCCTAAATTTGCCCCTACATTTATAAATGGTGAAGTTGGCAAATTATATATGTATATTGTATCTTAATAAGAAAATTTAAAGGTGGCAATTATCAATAAAACAAAAGATAATGTGTTTGAGTCGAACTAAAAGCGATTCCTAGTACAACTGATAAAAATGTAAATTAGTGTAGTCATTATGGATAGGTTATGAAAGTTCCTCAAAAGTTAGAAATAAATCTACTATGTAACCCAGCAATCCCACTACTAGATGTGTATATTTAAAACAATTAAATTAGGATCTTAAAACAATACTTGCCTTCCCATATTTACTGCAGCATTATTCACAATACATTAGATATGGAAACAACTAAGTCTCTGGTGAGAAATAAATGGACAAAAAAAAATTGGCGCAATAGAATAATGTTTAGCTATACAAAAGAAATCTTGGGCAACCCCTTCAGGTTCCCTGCCACTGTGGAAATTTTTCTGTTCTCTCAATAAATCCTGCTTTCCACAATAAAAAAAAAAAAAGAGATCCTGCCAACAACATGGATAAATTTGGAGGATATCATGTGATAAGATAGAAGCTAGGCACAGATGATCTTATTTATATGTGGCATATATATTTTTAAAGTTGAACATGTAGAAACAGGAAACAGAATGATAAGTAATATAGGCTGGGGGAAGAGGAATTGTAGTCAAAGTGTACAAAGTGCCTGTTATATAGAATAAATAAGTTTATTTATTATAAACCCCAAAATGCTGACCCCTCAACACAGGGTGGATAGATGATTTGTCATGGAGGAAGAACTAGTCACCTGTTTTCCACAACTCAGAACATTTCTTCTGCAAAATGTGAGACAAAGGGTCAACATTTTTTTTTTAATGTGGAACATAAAAATGTAGTTAACAATATTAGATACTGAAAATCTGCAAAGAATGGAATTTGGTGTTCATGTGCACGTACATTAAAAAAGATGAGTATTGTGAGATGATTGATTTGTTTATTGGCTTGACTTTAGAAATTATTTTGCTGTATACATATGTCTAATAGTTGAAAAAGTCTCACTCAAAGTTTTGCTAAATCGTATATGTTTAAGATGTGCAACATGATATTTGATATACACATATGCAGTTACCATACAAAAGGAATAAATCAAGTAGTTTGTATCTTGCTGTCCTATAGTAAGTTGGTCTTTGAAAAGTTTTTCACTGAGGCAGATACCTAGATTAACTACCCAGAGGAACTGGGAGGAGGTGGAGAATTGGAAACTGTGTCAAGGGTAAATAAACCCTGCTTCTTTTATGAAACAGTTAAACTTATATTCAAAATGGATGCCTTAAAATTAAATTTATAAGATTTTACTAAGCAAATTATAGAGAAAGATTCTGTTAATGACAAATATAACCTTATAGTTATCCCTAGACTATCTGATGAAAATAAGAGCGATCCAAAAAACAGGAATTTATTTGTTTAAAAATTGTGTATTTACTTTTACAATTTTTAAACTTCAGTCACCTTCAAAGTACCTCCATTATACAATATACCTATTGAGAAACTTTTTCTGCTGCTTAAAATGAGTTTTGAACTTGTTAATTTTGATGCCTCATAGTGGTTCTGCTATTTTTTTTTTTCTCCTCTTCCATATTGGCAAAATATTTCTCTTAGAATAAATTTTCATTTGGAGAAACAAACCAAAACATTTACTTGGGGTAAGATAAGGTGAATAGGAAGTATACATCATGGGGTCATGTCATTTTGCCCCGAAAATGCTGACCCCTCAGCACAAGGTGGGTAGATGATTTGTCATGGAGGAAGAACTAGTCACCTGTTTTTCCACAACTCAGAACATATCTTCTGCAAAATGTGAGACAAAGGGTCAACCATTTTTTTTTAATTTAGAAGTTTTAAGAAAGTTAAAGGTGACTACAATTTAAACATGCAAGAATATATACAATTATTTTGTAAATGAATTCCATATCTGTTGTGTTCCTCCTCTTAACTCTGCTATAGTGGATTAGTACACTTATGAAGCCATGGGTTTAGCAATTGTTATCTTTTGTATTATACTTAGGAGACAAGGTCAGAAATATTTATTACTTATATGGATTGGAGAAACTTTTTTAGTCAGTTTTGCCCCAGGTTCATGTTAACTTACTCTGTTTTGTAATAGTTAATTCATAAGAGCAACAGACCATCTGGATAATGCCTGGGACATCACACTGACTCATTAAACACAAAAAACTGCTGTTAAGCAAGACCTGGAAATAATAGTGGAATGCATCCTATAGAAGATAGAAGATTAATCTTAGAGAAATTTAGATACTTCAGATGCCTATTTTACTGCACTTTGCAAAAGCTTACATTGTGAATCTTTTTTTCTCCCACCAGCTGTAAACTTCAATTAGAATTAGAGGACTAGAAAATTAATCCACTTTTAAATAAATTCTTATTGTAAGATTTTTTTTGTTGACTAAGAACTAATGAAAAATATAATTTAAAAGTCTCCCATGTGTTTGAAAAGATAATTTCATTAAAAAATGAAATCAATAAAAATAAAAAATAAATGAATTAAATTAAAAACTGAAAAACATAGGAATTACAGAACAAAGTATATAGGAACAATTTTCAAATCATTGAGGGAAAAGTTTGAGAACAGTTTCTAGAGTTCTGTTTTTTCCTCCCCATAATTACTCTGAGATTCAACATAAAAATTTAGAAGAAAATTAAAATATGTATAGGGAGAATTTAGAATAATAGATATATTTTGGTAGGAGGTGACAAAAGATCTTGTAAAAGTATTTCCTCAAAAAATATTCTGTTGACAAATATTATACAAGTAATGGTAGAGTTAGAACTGTGTGATAAAATTTAAAAATGAAAGGATATATTCCTAGTTTTATCAAATATGTAATGTGCAAAAAAAGTTATAAACACAATATAAAGATTATTATTGAAGAGTGAATTTTACATGCACAGCAGCATAGATCCATCAAAAAGTAACATTAACAAAGTGGTCCCATATTGAGTTGTCACATAAAACATATACATACAAAGTATCTTCTATTTTCTTTAGAATGAAGTTGAATGTTTTAAGACATCTGTTTGTTAATGTATAGAATTTTTGAAAGTATGTACACGAGAAAATTGAAAACACATGCCCTTGTAAAAACATATACACAAATGTTTTACAGCAGCATTTTTACAACAGCTAAGAAGTCAAAACAATTGAGGTGTTAATCATTAGATGAAAGGATAAATGAAATGTGGCTTAATTTTGCAATAAAATATTATTCAGTCATACACATCAGTGAAACACTAACACATACGACAACATAATGGAAATTAAAAACCTGGTAAGTGAAAGAAGCCAACCACAGAAGAGCACATATTTTAGAAATAGACGTGTACTAAATGGCCAGAATGCATAAATCCATAGAAACAGAAAGTAAATTAGAGATTGCCAGGGGTGAGGAAAAGGAAGTCAGAAAGTGTCTAATAATGAATATTTTCTTGTATGATTGTAGAAATGCTTTACAATTAATTTTGGTAATGTATACACAATTCTGTGACTATATTAAAAACAACTAAATTTTCCATTTTTTTTTAAATTTTTTTTTTAATTTAAAAATGTGGAGCACAATTCAGGGTTAGGTATACAAATGTTCATTACACAGGTCCCCTTGTTGATGAAATGTAGCCCCCCTTCTCTAGGCAGATTCTTACCTACTACTGCCAATCCTGCTTCCCTGCCCCCTTCCCAGCAGTTTCCCTCTACTGTCAATTTTTTTAATAGTATTATGATATTGTTCAAGACCTGCTTATGATACTCAGTTCTTTGTTTCTTTGAAAAATTACTCAGTATTACAGACATTAAGTCCATCCAGGTTGCTGTGAACTTCATGATTGCTCTTCTTTATGGCTGTGTAATATTTCATTGTGTATACATACCACATTTTTTTATCCAAGTAATGGTAGAGTTAGAGCTGTGTGATAAATTTAAAAATGAAAGGATATATTCCTAGTTTTACCAAATATGTAATGTGCAAAAAAAGTTATAAACACAATATAAAGATTATCTTTTGATGGGCAGCACAGTTGGTTCCATGTTCTTGCTACTGTGAACAATGCTTCAATAAACATACATGTGCAGGGTCCTTTAGATAGAGTGATTTGAGTTTAAGACAATTTAATGATTGATGATGCAAGATGTCTATACTCATAGCAAGAAGATCTAAGCTGGGAATGCAAATAATTTTTTAATGACAAAATGAGGCATATTTCAATAACACAAGAATGTTTTCACATTGGAAATTGATGTGTGCTTGTGTAAGTACATTTGTAAACATAATTCTAAGTTACACTCTTGTTCTCAGTCATAAAATGAATTAGGAGTGGAAAACCAAGGTCTTAATTTACAAGTGTTAGCATTCACTTATGTCAAGCCCAAACAAAAAGTATATCAGAAGTTTTCTTTCTTTATATACATTTGGAGAGTATGTTACATTATATAAGATTTATGGAAGCAAACATTTACACTGAAACATGTTTTAAAATTTCTTTGATATATTCTACAAATATATCTGATAACAGTTCATAAGCTTCTGTCACTATTTGAGTTATGATATACTTGTGTTATTAACTCTTTCATTTTTTTTCTCTTGCCTTTCTTGATTTTTGTTTATCATCTTCAATCATTCTTCTATCTCAGCATTTATGGTCTGAGACCAGTTATATTGGACACACTTCATTGTTTTATTTCCAAAGTTTGTATTCTCGAGCAATATGCTTTTATGACTCTCTGAGTTACCTATGTTTTTAAATTGATTTCTTTTCATTTATGATAGATTTTTATTTTCTCTTTAGTTCTGTTGATCAGTAAGAGAGGAAATAGTATTCATTTTTGTTTCTTCAACCTCCTTTTCTCCTCTAGGTAAAACCATTAGTTTTGTTCAATTTTAAAGCCAGATTGGTTGTGGAAAACTGTGCTGTCTTTTTGCAGTTTTCAGATTTGTATAAGGTGTTCTGGGGAAGGTAAGATTTGAAAGTTGCCTACAGATCACAATGTTTAATAACTATGATATGGGTTCCCTGGGACCCTTTTCCTACCACCTCAAAATATGTCCACACAGTGGGAATATATGTAATCCTCCTATCAAAAAATAACGTGGAAGAATAGCCCTAATGCAACACAGAGCTAGCACCTGGTCAAATAATAATAATAAGTAAAAGAGAAAAAAACTTAAAAAGAGAGAAAGGAGAAAAAGACAATAAAAAGTAGAGAATAAAAAACAAATAAGCCAGCAACAGAAAGACAAAACAATAAAAAACTAAAACTATCAAAACAAAGACACTGGCACTCATATATACCATTATGTCAAAAAAAAAAAAAAAGGAACAAGGCAAAATGACATACACCCTTACACATAGTTTAAAATAGAGAGAGAGAACAACAACAAAAAAAGAATAAAGAGAAAATTTTAAAAGTTTGTAATTTTTGAGTGCTCTCCTGTGTCAATTTCCGAAACTTTGGGTTCCTTTCTTGCTGGTCTTACCCAAGTACTGCTGCTCTGAACTCACAGTGGAAAGGAAGGGACCTCAGCCCCAAGACTTCCTCCCCATCCCTTCACTACGCTCTCAGGGGGAGATACAAACTGTGCCTAACAGATCCACCTGTGTTCAGTCTTTTCCTAGCCTATGATCAGGTTGCTCACCTCATGGGTTATATGCCTGGAAGAATGATGGGTGAAGGGTTCTTATAGTGTTATAGGTTTAATGAGTTCAAAACTCATCCATATCCATCTTCCTTGAGCTGGATTATTTACCTTCATTGCAACTGTAGTCCTGCAAATGGTCCAGTGTGTGGAATGGAAAGACTGGGTCTATACACGAGCCCTTTTCCTCAGTAGATAATGCACTTGGGGTGTCCTCTCGGATTGAGGTGATAACCTTAGAAAGGCACTGAATTTATTCCTAAATGTTTGGGGGTATGTTTGCTCTTCAAATGGTCAGGTAGACACACGTCTTTGTTCAGGACCCAGAACTAAAGGGTGGCGGTGTTTCTGCATCTTGTCTGTTGGAACTTCTTGAGTAATCCCTTCTCAGTGCTCTCTTCATGTTTCTCACAACATCTGCACTTGGAGATAGCGAAGCTGGGCAAAAATTTTCAAGTAAGCTACACTGTTCTCCAAAATTCCACTTGGTATAACCATATAAGTTGAGGTGGCAGCTATCACCAGAACTCTAGGATAAAATAAATAGAATTTAAAAAAGGTAAATTTACCTTACTTTGAAAAGTTTTCAGAATTTTGTGGGTTTGTTTGTTGTTGTTGTTGTTGTTTTGCTTTTTTAAAAAATGTGAAGGCATCTGAAAACGCTCCTTATGCAGGTTATTATTTGATAACTGTAAAAAATGATATCTAATTTTCTACTTGTTTTACAGTAATTTCATTGACCCTATAATTAAAATATAGCCTTGTTGTGGGTTGGTGTATTGTGCTACAAATTGCTTCAAAGACAATCTGTCTCTCTCTTTCTCCCTGGATCATATCATTGACTTTATGCTTATTGTTTTCAATATCCAATTTCCATTAGTGATGTACTTAATTTCAAGAATTTTGGGGGTATGAGGAGATACCAATCATCGAAATACCCACACATTGGCAAATTTCTGCAGTATCTTCTACATCAAAAACACCCATATGTATATAGTTGTGCTCATAATTTTTCTTTTTTTTCTGTCTTTCTTTATTATTTTTTTTTATTTTAAAGATGCAGGGTACAATTCAGGGTTAGGTATACAAATGTTGATTATGCAGGTGTCCTTGTTGATGAGAAATGTCCCTCCCTCCACCAGAAGTTTCCCTGAATGGCCAATTCCACCCCCACTCCCCTGACAGAATCCCACTACTGCCAATCCCTTTCTTACAGTGTTATAATTGTTCAAGCTTCACTTATGAGTGAGAACATATGGTACTCTATTCTTTGCTTTTGTGTTAGATTAATAAGTATGATCGACTCTAAATGCATCCAAGTTGCTGTGAAGTTCATATGTTTGCCCTCCTCTATGGCTGCATAATATTCCATTGTGTGTATGTTCAACATTTTTAAAATTCAGTCTAACTTAAATGGGCAGCCTGGTTAGTCCATGTTTTTGCTGTTTTGAATAGAGTTGCAACAAACATTCATGTGGAGATATCTTTTTTGTAGAATGATTTGAGTTGCTCTGGGTATATCCCAATAGGGGAATTGCTGGGTCATACGGAAGATCAATTTCTAGTCCCTTCAGAAATCGCCACACTGTCTTCCAGAGAGGTTGCTCTAGATTACATTCCCACCAGCAGTGTAGAAGTGTTACTTTTTCTCCACATCCTCACCAACATCTGTTGTTGTTTGTTTTATTAATGATGTCCATTCTTACTGGGGTTATGTGGAATCTCAGTGTGGTTTTGATTTGCATTTCTCTGACGATTAGTGATGTTGAGCACTTTATCATGTGTCTGTTGGCTGACCATATAACTTTTTTTTATATGTGTCTATTAATGTCTTTTGCCCACTTTTTTGTTTTTGTTTTTGTTTTTGTTGGAGTCTCACTCTGTCACCCATATTGGGGTGCAGTGGCCACTCCCGGCCACTGCAGCCTCAACCTGCTGAGCTCCAGTGATCCTTCCACCTCAGCCTTCCAAGTAGCTGGAACTACAGACACGCGCTACCATGCCTGGCTAATTTTTTGATTTATTGAAGAGATGAGGTCTCGCCAAGTTGCCCAGGCATGTCTCAAACCTGCGGGCTCAGGCAATTCACTCACCTCAGTCTCCCAAAGCACTGAGATTACAGGCTGAGCCACCAAATCTGGCTTGCCCATTTTTTAATGGGGATGATTGTTTTCTACCTTTCAGTGCATTTGAGTTCCTCATAGATTCTAGATGTTAGGCCTTTTTCAGATCTAGAATTGACAAATATTTTTTCCCATTATATGGACTTTCTCCTTGTTTTTTTGACAGATTCATTTGCTTTGCAGGGGCTCATCAGTTTGATGAGGTCCCACTTGTCCATCTTATTATGGTATGGGCATTTAGGGTTCTGATCAGGAATTGGCTGCCAGTTCCAATTTCCATAAGGGTGTCTCCGCATTTCTAGAAATTCTTATAGCTTGAGGTTTTACATTTAGATCTTTGATCCATTTAATTTTTGTATATGGTGATAGGTAGCGGTCCTGTTTTGATCATCTGCATGTGATCAGCCAGTTTTCCCAGCACTATTTTATCTGAATAGATTCTATTTTCCCCAGTGGTTGTTGCTGGAGGCTTCGTCAAAGATGATTTGGTTGAGAAATTGAGGCTTTGCTTCTGGTATCTCTATCCTGTTCCATTGGTCTATGTGCCTGTTCTTGTACCAACACCAGGATATTTTGATTACTGTTGCCTTATAGTAAAGTTTGAAGTCTGGAAATTTGCTACCTCCTGCTTTGTTTCTTTTACGAAGGATTGTTTTGGCTATTCGTTGTCATTGATGTTTCCACATGAACTTCTGTATTGCCATTCCAGGTCTAAAAAGAATGATGTTGGTAAGTAAATGGGTATTTTGTTGAATCTGTAGATTGCCTTTGGTAGGATGGACATCTTAACAATATTGATCCTTCCTATCCATGAGCATGGAATATTTTTCCTTTTGTTTGTATCATCTTGGATTTCTTTGGGCAGTGTCTTGTAGTTCTCATTGTAAAGTTCTTTTACTTCTCTGGTTAGAAAGCTGCTGAGGTATTTCAGTTCTTTTTGTGGCTTTTGTCAATGAGATTGTGCTTTTTGGGGTCTCTGCCTGCTTTTGGTGTATAAAAATGCAACTGTCTTTTGTACATTTATTTTATATCCTGAGAATTTGCCAAAGAACTTTATCGGTGCAAGCAGGTTTTTGACAGATTCTCTTGGACTTCTAAGGATCATATCATCAGCAATGACTTCTTATTTTCCTATTTGGATACACTTGATTTCCTTCTCTCATGTAATTGCACTAGCTAGGACTTGCAATGCAGTATTGAACAGAAGATGAGAGTGGGCTGCCTTGTCTCTTTCCAGTTTTCAGAAGAAATGCTTCCAGTTTCTGTCTATTTAGCAATGTTATCTGTGGATTTATCATAGATGGCACTTACTATTTGGAGGTATGTTCCTTCTATACTTAGGTGTTTGAGGGTTTTTATCAAAAAGGGATGCTGGATTTTATCAAAAGTTTTTCTGCATCTAATGAGATAATCACATGAATCTTGTTTTTATATCTGTTCATGTATTTAATTACATTTATGGTCTTGCAAATGTTGGACCAGCCCCGCATCCTGGGAATGAAGCCTACTTGGTAGTGGTGGATAATTTTGGAGATGTGTTTTTGGATCTGATTTGCTAGAATCTTGTTGAGGATTTTTGCATCTATGTTCATAAGGGTTATTTGCCTGTATTTCCCTTTTTCTTTTTCTTTTTTTTTTTTTTTTGTTTCTTTACCTGGTTTGAGTATCAGTGTGATGTTAGCTTTGTAGAATAATTTGGGGAGAATTCCACCTTCCTTAATTGCCTGGAAACTTTCTATAGGATTGGTATCAGTTCCTCCTTGTATGTTTTATAGAATTCTGCTGGAAAGATATTGACCCTACAATTTTTTTTTTTTTTTTTGTAGGTAGTTCTCACATGACAAGGTCAATTTCCTGTCTATTGATCTATTTAGTGTCTCAACATCTGGTTGTTTCGACCTGAGGAGGTTGTGTGATGTCAGAAATCTTCTATTTTATTTAGGTTATCAAGTTTGTTTCCATATATGTATGCATAGTCATATCTGATAAGCTTTTCTTTTTTTTTCTTTTTTCTTTTTTAATAATCAATATTTTTTATTATGATATTGTGGGTTACAGTTAAGTGTTGAATATACAAATATGCTTCATTGTTGATAAGGGGTGTTTTGCCATCCCCAGACAGATATTACTACTGTTAATCGCACCAGGCTTCCCCTCCTCCCACCACATAGTTTCCCACCATGGTCAGTCCTTTTCTTATAGTATTATGATGGATGTTCAAGGTCCACTATATGAGTGAGAACATGTGAGACTCAGATCTTTGTTTCTGTGAGAGGTCACTCAGTATTATAGACTCTAGTTCCATCCAGGTTGCTGCAAAATTCATGATTTTGTTCTTTTTTATGACTGCATAGTATTCCATTGTGTATATGTACCACATTTTTTTAATCCAGACGTC